>OX465377.1:19606918-19823248 GCA_950004255.1 Mesopsocus fuscifrons
GTCCGGGTTCGAATCCCGGTGTAACGGAAAAAATCCCTTTCGGCAGCCCCGAAAGGCGTAGGTAGATTTCGAAGATTACTTCCATCAACTAAAAGCAGTCTAAAATCATTTAGAAAGACGGATAAGAAGATTTTCAGTTGATCCAATTGCATTATCTACAATAACAAACGGAGGAATTGAGTTCTAAAATTTCACCCCCCCCCCCTTAACAAGAAAATGAAAGTGATTTTACAAAAAACTTTTTCAGACAAAAGTTGTAGATATTATTAATAGAAACTCATAGCAAAAAGAATAAACTTAATATCTCACCAAATAAATGAGTTATGACGTTTTGAAAATTCAACCCCCCACCCCCTGCCTAAACGGTGCGTCGGACGAAAAACTTGTTCAGACAAAAGTTGTAGGTAATATTGATGCAAATGCATTACAAAACAAAAGAACTCGATAACACAATAACAAACGGAGGAATTGAGTTTTGAAATTTCACCCCCCCCCCCCCCCCCTTAACAAGAAAATGAAAGTGATTTTACAAAAAACTTTTTCAGACAAAAGTTGTAGATATTATTAATAGAAACTCATAGCAAAAAGATAAAACTCAATATCTCACCAAATAAGTGAGTTATGACGTTTTGAAAATTCAACCCCCCCACCCCCTGCCTAAACGGTGCGTCGGACGAAAAACTTTTTCAGACAAAAGTTGTAGGTAATATTGAGGCAAATGCATTACAAAACATAAGAACTCGATAACACCCCTAGGACACAAGTTATGAATTTTTTTGTGCGAAAACCCCTCTTTTTCCACCCCTATTCAATCATTAAGGGTGGGATCAAAAAACGTTACAAAGAAAAGTTGTAGGCAGTACTGTTAGACGACCCTCAGAGAAAACTACGTTTCATTAGTTGCAATATTAAGGGAGTTATGGCCAAAAAGCCAGATTTAGAAAAAGTCCCCCCATTTCCCCCCCCCCCCCCTTGGTCCGATTTCCCCCATTAACGAACTCGACCGAGATTTTAGTCCCTTATATTTTATTAAATAGTCAAAACCAATTATTTTTCAAAAATACGGCTGCTAGCGTGTTCACAAGGAAGTGAAAATGATATATAGATATATATATATATATATATATATATATATATATATATATAAACTTTTTAACTGACGGTGGTTTTGGGATCCAGGGGTCATAAAAAGAAGAACTGTGAAGAAATTTTTCAAAAGTGAGACTACTGGTACGACTACAATAGGTAGATTTTTCTTCGAAATCTACCTAAAATCTAACAACCAATCTGATAAATCTACTAGTCGGAATGAAATACCGATTGATCGACGGCTACTTTTTGCAACACACAATTTTTATGATCAAAATTCCAGGGGACCCAAAATACGATATATCAGAAAGGTATTTATTAAGCATTCTCACATGACTTTCCTTATATACTACTTTGTTTATAACGAGCGATAGGTCTCCTGAAAAATCCCATCTCCACAATGTCACCTCTCTATAGCGAACTCTCATTATAGCGAATGAATCAGAAGGGTCCCTTGACTAATCTGTGTAGGAAGAAAAAACTACAAATAAATGAGTTTTTCCAATGTCGTGGAGAGAAAAACAGATTGTATCGACAGTAGAGAGAACAGTGAGCAGTTGTAGCTGAAAGCTCGGAGAAGTTCCATCGGTGTGAGCTTATCGCTGTTCGAACTTGAGTGCACACAGACGTCTTTCCGAGCTAATCAAACACAACTCAGCCATCTGTCACAAAAAACACTCCATTTTTCATTCTTGACAACCATTCAGGTATATTTTTGTAACTGAGCTTGAGTGAAATACAGTAGTCTCTCTCTGAAACGGCCGTCGAGGCACCTTGTACATTTGCTCGCTATAGTGAAAGCTCGGTCTTTATAAGTCTTTATATATATACCTTTTTATAGGTCTATATATATATATACCTTCGTTATAGGGAGAAACATTTGGACGTACTTACTTTTGTTTACGTTACTCCCTATGAGAATGTTATTATACATATTTAAATGTTCTGAAATATAATAAGTCTTATTAACGGCCGAAATTAACAGGCTACGTTGTGATTTTACGACTGATATTTAACAACAAACTGTCCAAAAAAAACCGATCGTTAAATCACAACACAAATTATATTTCAGAACATTTAAGTATCCAATAGTTTCCTCATAAAGTGTGCATGCAAAGAAACCGTAAACGAATAGCGAATGTATGTTCAGTCTTAATGGAGACCATTGCCACGAGCTTAGCCATCATTTCCCGATCTAACAAACAAGAATCTTCCTCTTTATGATACCTAGTCATACTTATAACAGCCTCGATAGCCGAGTGGACTAAACGGTCGACTTCTGAGGAGCAGGGAGAGCTGGGTCACACCGGTTCGATCCCGATCCTACCAAAAAGTTTTTCTGCTCGGCATTCACCTCTGATATGTTCAGCATGTCAAGTGAAATATATATCGAGGCTGTAGTGGATCAGAACCCACATAAAACTGTAGGTCCCCATCGTGCTTGGCTTGTCCCCCCCCCCCCACACCCTCCGCTTTAAGCTATATAGTAATAATTATAGCCTATGGCAATCACGTGCTAGTTAATAGACAATTACCAATGATGTGAAGGGGCAAGGGGCGCTACAAGAATAGATTCGAAAATCATTTTCCGTTGTTTTTTAATTGAAACGGTCTGATATTGCTAATTAATCAATTGCTGTTTGTTACCGTAATTAGAACTCAAATTGCTTTCCCTGCTTTGCATTTTAAACGAGAGGAAGCTCAGAAAATGGCTTCGCATCGCATTGTAAAAACGTCCCAATTTTTGAGAAACCTGACGGATATTTAAATGTTCTGTAATTAATATGACTTTAATTAACAGGCTGTGGGACTGTGTGACAAAAATCACGCGATCGTAAAATTACAACACAGCTTGTAAACTTCGGTCGTTAAAAATACATATTATATTTCAGAACATTTAAATATCCAATAGTATGCGGAAAAAAATGTAAACAAATTTAAGTTGTGATTTTCCGATCGAGGAGATAAAGTTCGTAAATTTATTTTCCCTAAAAAGTAGCCGAAAACTTTATTTTCCCGTTAAAAGAAAAGTCCACTAGACAAGGGCGCTATCGGCAGGGTGGTCAAAAACACCAACTTTTACGTTATAGTGAACTTTTAGGGACACTATAGCAGACTTTAGCAACTGGTGAATTCCATCCTTCATAAAAGATAAATAATAGTTACTAGGTCAGGTTCTTAATGAATTCATTACCTTTTAAAAACTTAAAAAGTGTAAAGTTTAGTTTGAATATACGCTTGCATATAAAATAAGAAAAATGTATCATAAATGTTGATGAGGGGAAAAAACTGTGAAATATGCTGAGGTAAAAAGCATATCCCGCAGCGGGGACCTGAATAGGCCCCCAAGGAGCACTACTGGCCCGCGCTATCTTCATTCCACCAGATTCTTATTATTTTCGAGAAACTCGATAGGTGCCTGCATTTTTTTGTAAAAAAAAAATTAGATAACCTTATTGTCAAAAAGAAATAAAGGGTCCGACAACAGTCGCACTAAACTTTCTCGCCCCATGTGATTTTTTTTTTTTTTTTTTTTTTTTTTGATTTCTTTGAAATTTTTTTGCGGGCGTAATTTTTAAGCAATCCAAAATCGGTTGAAAATGACCCAAGAGCATCTATCTGAGATCACTCCCACCAAGTTTCATGGCTGTCATTCTATTACTGTAGTCCCAAATGCGTTCCGACCATTCAAAAACGTGGTTTCTCATTCTCAACTCATTTTCAACACTTTTTTGACAAAAACGGCCGTAATTTTGAAGATAAAAAAATTATGTTCGACAGATGTTTAAGTTACATGGTTCCACACAAATTTACCAAATTTCATGACAATCGGTCAATAAATGTGAATGGCGCCGAAACGATCGAACTTTGGTCCAGAACGGCCGTAATTTTCAACCAATTCAATTTTAGTTGAAAATGACCTCGAAGCATCTATTTGTCAACACACATACCAATTTTCAGTGTTATAGATTGAAAACTGTACCGTCGGCGCTTGTCTAAGTAACCAAAAACACGATTTTTGAATTATTTTGGCGGTTTTTTGACAATAGCGGCCGCAATTTTTGACCAATCAAAAAATCCTTGAAAATGCCCCTCGGCAGTAATTTTAGACAGGTCCATACCAAATTTCATCAAAAATCGGATGAACGGTATAGGCGCTAGAGCACTGCACGGACTGACGGACGGACTGACGGACGGACAGACTTTTTCCAAAAACCACTTTTTTGGACTCAGGGGACCCCCAGGATCATGGGAAACCCAAAATCTCAATTTCGAAATTTTGCACGAAAACAATACTTTCTCGCCATATATGGCTAGCGAGAAAGTAAAAAGGTTTAAGGGTGAATGTACATTCGCTTTTTCTTTACGTTCCGATTTCAAACTTTGTGAGAAAACTATTGGATATTTAAATATTCTGAAATATAATATGTCTTCTTCGTCATTACTCATGAGGCTATGTTGTGATTTTACGATCGAGTGATTTTTGTCACCAAGAAAATTGTCCAAAATTAACCAACTAATAACTGAAGCTATAAAGACATCGGTATTAGAGGTATATATCAGAACGTATAACAGTTTCTTTAAAATACACCGACAAATAGGTATATGGGTACATATTTTGGGTCAGATTTTCAGTTTATATAAGGTACCGTGTACCAGCCTACAGTAGAGATTTAATTTTCAAATTTTCATGTTATAATTTCGCAAGATGGAAGTTTATAATTTCCGTGGTTTTGAGGGTTGTTGAGAAAATTTGAAAATCGTGTTTAATGGTTTCTGAGTTTTCCAGGCAGCTACGGAAGTACCTACTGAATCTCACGGAATATTCGGTATGTAATTTAAAATGTATGCAAGCTTTTGCTAATGATGCTTTCTATAAGACCTGCTCCTACTCAGAGCAGCTAATTATACTTTTGGAAAGCTGTTCAGGGTTTTAAGAATCCTAGACCTAGCCATTAAAAGTACTCCAATTTGATAGGTATGCAGAAGCAGATTTCCAAAATTTTTTAAAAGTTAAGGGCCCACGTACCTGTTTCAGGTTACAACCCATACCCTTGGCCCGAAGGCACAGATGTTAAGTAAACAAACTGATTGTTGGCCAAAACCAAATGAATTCTTATTTGGTGTGATATCCACGCTACCAACAAAAAAAAAAAAAAAATCCCTTTCGGCAGCCCCGAAAGGCGTAGGTAGATTTCGAAGATTACTTCCATCCACTAAAAGCAGACTAAAATCAATTAGAATGACGGTTAAGAAGATTTTCAGTTGACCCAAATGCATTCTCTACAATAACAACGGAGGAATTGAGTTTTGAAATTTCACCCCACCCCCTGACAGAAAATGAAAGTGATTTTACAAAAAAATTTTTGAGACAAAAGTTGTAGATATTATTAATAGAAACTCATAGCAAAAAGAATAAACTCAATATCTCACCAAATAAGTGAGTTATGCCGTTTTGAAAATTCAACCCCCCACCCCCTATATATATATATATATATATATATATATATATATATATATATATATATAAACTTTTGAACTGACGGTGGTTTTGGGATCCAGGGGTCATAAAAAGAAGAACTGTGAAGAAATTTTTCATAAGTGTGAGACTACTGGTACGACTACAATAGGTAGATTTTTCTTCGAAATCTACCTAAAAATTGTAGGCACAGTGATTCGAACTCGGGACCTCAGTCGCGCGACTCGACTGTTTTACCATTTGACCATTCTACTCAACCTTTTCTTGACAAAAATATTAAAAAAATTGTTGACCTTTTTTTCAGGTACATAGGTACAACATTCACAAACGAGCCTAAGCCCCGAAAAGGGTTTCAAGTCTGGCACATCAAAGGGAACGTCAAATTTTGACGATAAATTCTTTGGACCGGTATATAACAAAGGGGGCAAGGTAGATTTTGCGAGAGGTTTTGATTTTGAGTTTTGATGAAGCACAATGGAGGAGTCCCTGATTTCCCAAAGGACTCCTTTTCTTACCGCCCTTCATTTAGCTGACTCAGCCAGGAATTAACTCATTCTTACGTCGAACTAATGAGCGAAGTTACAACAGCACCTCAAATAATATTCTGTAACTCAATGTAACTTTAAGCTGAACTATGCATTTGTTGTTTGTTTATGTTATTTCCGGCCATTTTTTGAGGACACTGTTGGATATTTAAGTGTTCTGAAATATAATTTGTCTTTTTAACGTTCGAAGTTAAGAGGCTGTGTCGTAATTTTACGATCGAGTGATTCCGTCCGAAATTAAACGATCGTAAAATCACAACACTGTCAATTTTGGTCGTTAAAAAGACACATTATATTTCAGATTATTTAAATCTCCAACAGGTTCCTCAAAAAATAGTCCACCCTCAAAGCGTTTAAGGCAGGGGCGTCATTTGGCCCTCTTGGGGGGGGGGGGGGGGGGGGGCACTTGGGCTGTTGCCCCCCCTCCCCCAGAACGAATTAAAAAATTACATTTTCAGTGAAAAACGTAAAATAAAATAAAAATAATTACGATGATTTACCTACCTACCCATGAGTTACCATGGATGGTATTTTGAAGGGAAAACTCTGCCGACTATTGTATATGGCTGGCGATTGCATGTAGGGGTAGGCAAAAAATTACGTTAAACAGCTTGGGGCCTATATGTATACTTTCTGAAGGGGTCTACAAAAATTTCCAACGTAATAAATAATTAGTGAATTGAAAGTTCTTTCTGCAAAATATGGAGATTTTACAGAGATTAGTGAAATTTTCGGCTCGCTCGCAAAGTGATTGCTTTGCGATGTTTTCTCACGGCTCACAGTTAAACGTTAAGCTCCAGTTAAAGTCAGTTTTTACCAAGCAATAGGTAACTGGAATTTAACTGGAGTTTAACGTTAACAGAGTACGGTGGGACGCACCCTAAGTATAGTCACTACTTGCCCCCCCCCCCCCCCCCAAGAAAAACTGAAATGACGCCCCTGGGTTAAGGGGTCCGACTTCTGTCCTGAGAGGTCGAGATTCAAATCCAAGCGTAAGCAATATTTTACGCTTCAGCGACATTCGGCTCCGGTCAACCAGGCGTTCACACCGACAAAAAATATCAAAAAACAGATTTTTAAATTTTATTGGGTCATGAGAGAAGCGGTAAAAGAGTGGTTTCCGTATCTCTGTTAATTCCGCACCAGTTAACGCTGAAATTACATTTAAATTCGGATTTAACCATGAACTAACGGCAGTTTAATTGCCTTTTATTTTGTGGGTTCGGGTTAACTTTAACCATTCGTTATCTCGGAGCTTTTATTAGGTTACAGAGCAACATACCTATGTATATCTAAGTCTATGTATATAACCTCAAAATTTTTAGGTACTGAAACCTTCAGGCACGGGTCACAACGGTTCGATCCCGATCCTACAAATTTTTTCTGATCGGTTCTTCATCTCTGATATGTTCAGCATGTGAAATATTTATTGAGGCTGTGGTGGTTCGGAACGCATGTAAAACTGTAGGTCTTCAAGAATACCTCCAGGGTGATACGCCCAGGTTATACTCCTTATTTATCGGGCGAACAGCGGTTCTCTATAGCGAGGTCTCTCTATATCGAACTACCCTCTCTATAACAAACACACCCTCTTTACAAAAAATACTCCCTATCTATAACGAACAGTCATAAAATGAAACTCTCTCTATAACGAACATTCCCTCTATAACGAAACTTCTCTCTGCCTATCCCTATCATGTCCTACCTACGATGGGTGGGGAGCAGCAGGTGTATTCCCTTTCTCGAACGCCAGCAAACCCACCAAACTAACACCTTCAAAATTTATTGTAAGAAGATAAGGCACGCCATGATGCAATATACGGAGAACAGTTCTCCTTACAATAAATTTTGAAGGTGTTAGTTGGGTGGGTTTGCTGGCGTTCGAGAAAGGGAATACACCTGCTGGAGTTTGGTAGTCTTGCCAGTTGAGTACCATGGATAATTCCGATGGGTTAACCACTCGTTGGGAATCATTGGAAATCTTTATGAAATCTCAGGGAGTCTTGGAATTTTTTTTGGAGTGGTTACCCCTTCGGGGTTCATCTTTGTATGAATATCGTTGGGAATCTTTGGAAATCTTTATGGAATCTCAATGAATCTCTGGAGTGGTTACCCCCTCGGATAATTCTTGAAATGGTCTAGTTGCCTCTATTAGACAGACCCCCTGTTAGTATATTTCCACCATGTGACGACATATCTCAGACATCACGCTTCAAAAGAATAATAATAAGATTTATCTCTCTATCAGGTGATTAGTATTGGTATTGTAGCACCCAGAGATAACCATAACGATACAGATTGATACCAGAAGCGATAAAACCAAATCAGTCGATTCGTCAATGCACCAGCCTAGTGTCATCCCGTGTTAAAATATGAAGTTTATATTGTTTTTAGTGGTCACCAATTTTTTGGTGGCGTTAGTGCGTGCTGACATGTGTACCTTAACCAACGAAAAAGGGGATGAAATAGCATGGAGTAATCTTGGTACCAATTCACTCGGCAGTTTCGAGAAAACAGTGCAAGTTGGAACTCTCGTTCCCGGACTTTTTGTGACAAACGCTAAATTTTCGAGTGTCGAAGCTAGTAAAAACTGTGATGTGTCGAATTTTTTTGATATTGCCTCGTTCAATGAAACGTATATTTCGGCGACGGTGAAGGATGATTTTTTGAATTGGGATTCGTATAAAGTTGGGGACACTAATGGCGAATGCCGATTTACAATTATATTTGACACACCTGGCTGTGAGAATGTGCCCGATTTGCAGTCAAGCATTCGAATTAATTTTTTGTACATTGTTATTGATGTCAACCTGAGTCCACCTAAATTCAGCAGTGACTCGTATAAACTGACGGTAAGGCATTATAAAAATTCCAAACAGGGATCTACTTCAGAGTTATCGAGATTTTTTGAACGCGTCTGGAACTACCCATCCCTGATTGTTACCATGTTTTACCGAATGGAAGAAAACTCGACTATCGGGAGTGATTCTGACGAAACGACCCCCTATGCTGAGAGATCTGTTCGACGGGTTAACCACTCTTGGGAATCTCGTTGGGAATCATTGGAAATCTTTATGACATCAGGGAATCTTGGAATTTTTTTTGGAGTGGTTACCCCGTCGAGGTTCATCTTTCTTTGAATATCGTTGGGAATCTTTGGAAATCTTTATAGAATCTCAGGGAATCTCAAGGAATCTCTAGAGTGGTTACCCCCTTGGATCTGTTATAGAGAGTCTAAAGACCGTCAACGGACAATGTTCCTCGCTATAGAAAGGGTCACTATAGAGAGGGTCACTATAAAGAGGGTCAAAACCACCCCCTAGTTGCTCGCTATAAAGAAAGTTCGCTATAGTGAGGGTCGCTATAGAGAGGATCGTTATAGAGAGGGTCACTATAGAGAGGGTCGAAACCACCCCTAGTTGCTCGCTATAAAGGAAGTTTGCTATAGGGAGAGTCATTAAAGCGATTATATTGTAATTTCTTAATGGCGAAATTGTGTCAACAACTTGACAAGCGTGACAAAATTTCCTTTCTTCGGCAGGTTCCTTTCCCTGTCGGGCAGGGAATTTCCCTCACCGATGCCTTCGGTGTCGGGATCAGTACAACCGACACTGACTTCTCCACAAAGGCAGTCACATACACCATCGAAGGTGGCTCAGACGACTTTGAACTGACTGCGCTCCCTAGCTCACAAAAAACCTTTCCGGTGGGCCTGAAGACAAAAAAGGTCGTGAACCTTCAAAAAACATTAGAGCTGACCATTACAGCCACGGACGACGGATCAAACCCAGAACCAAAGTCTTCAAAAGCCACCCTTACCATCGAAGCTGACCCTGAGAACTCTATTCCACCTGTACCTGAGTTCTCTGAAAGTCTTTTTACTGGTATGTTTTTGTTTATTTATTTTCGAAGCAGCAGGATTCAGGATCTAATCCCGAGTTGTACAAATTTTTCCTGGTTAAGATCGCCCAGCCGTGGGCCTATTACAAAGCCCCCAAACATATCTCTAAGCCCACTGCTCCCAAGAAAAATTCAAAATTATTTTTTGTTCAAAACAAGAAGCAGGCTTCAAAAGAAGGGGTCACAATGATCTAAAAGAGTTTAGCAACTACAATTATTCACATTTGTCTAGTCTATCCACCCAGGATCCGATAATCGCCTACCACGGCCAAGGAAAAGCTAAACATCATTTATTTTTTATTTTTTTAGAACCTATCGACTTATCGAAATTAAACGTAGGAGACTCCATACCAACGTCAGTGACTTTGAAAGAAGCGTACGACGGGGTCACACTTTCTCTGACCCCAGCTGACCTTTTCGATGTGACCTTGAACGGAGTATCAGTGACCTTGACCCTCCTCAAGGCCATTGACCCCAATGGACCCGCCTATCAGACTCTCGTACTGACGGCTACTATAACCAACGGCAAAAACTCAGCAAAAAGTTCTACAGTTATTATTCTTGAGTAAGTTGAATGGACCCTTAACTTTTTCAAATTTTTTTTAGTGTGCTTGATAGAGCAGACTCTTAAGACGGAATATGTTTCTGCTATTTGTTTACGTTTTTCCGACAATTTTTTGAGATTACTGTTGGATATCTTAAATGTTCTGAAATAATATACTAGTCCTCTTAACTTCAGGAATATTGCAATTTTACAATCAAGTAATTTTTCAGTAAAAGTAGAGTCTAAAATTATACTTGAACGTAAAATCACAACATAGCCAGATAATTTCGGGCGTTATAAAGACATGTTATATTTCAGAGTATGTAAATCTCCAAAAGTTTTCTCAGATGGCTTTGATTGTTGAAAACAGATTTGATGATCTTGATACTACTACGGATCCATCTGAATCTACAACCGATCCATCTGAATCTACTACCGATCCATCTGGATCTACAACCGATCCATTTGAATCTACAACAGATCCATCTGGATCTACTACCGATCCATCTGAATCTACAATCGATCCATCTGGATCTACTACCGATCCATCTGGAACTACTTCTGGTCCTACTGAAACTCCTTCCGATCCATCTACCACTACAACGGGTGAACCAAATGAACCTCCACCAACTCCAGAACCAACAGGTTAGCTTTTCTTAAATTTAAGGTTTTTCTTAAGGTTATGCTGCAACTAAAAATAAAACTATATAGCATAATTTAATTTTTGTAGGGGGTAAAGTATGGGATCCCGAGATAGCCGAGTGGTCTATATAGAGATGGTTGCCTTTAGCCGGGTGACACCGGTTCTATCCCGATTCAAATTCATTTCTGTTACGTTCAGCGTCCCAAGTGAAAAGTATATCGAAGCTGTGGTGGTTCGGAACCCACCTAAAACTGTAGGTCCCCACTCCTTTCCTAAAAACACCTCAGATGTTTTGTTCATAATACAAATTTTATATGATTTATAGTTGAAGAAGAAACAGACGGTTTGCTGATTTCCACCATTGTCCTGGGGGTATTTGTCGTTATTCTTCTCGGAGCTCTATTTTTCGGTTACAACAAATTCGTTCGCCCTAAGCAGAAAAAAATAATTCCAACGTCAGCTGGGAGCAAGCCGAGCCAAAGTCATCTCAAGGCAGGAGGTAAATTATTTTTCAACCTATAGGAAAATTAGGGAAAAGTGGCCAACCAGCATGAAAGTAACGTAACGAATTCAAAATTTAAAACCTGGAACAAAAAAAATCGTGAGGAAATGTACCTACCTTAGTACCTATCACCTAATGGCCTGATAGTGGAGGAGTTCAGTAGGCGATGATTAAGTAAAGGTTGGCCAAGGAAAAAATTTGCCAAAGGTGGGATTTGAACCAGGGACAATTGCATCACTGTGGCAATATACGGAGTGTTGTATACGGGACGCTACAGACTCCAAACAAAGTTTGTGCAAAAAGTGATTTTTTGTTCACCTAAAGTTTGAATTTCTCCACAGGAACGTCACCGACAACGACAATCACAACAATAGAAAACGAAATAAAACCATCGGCAAAGCTCGCAACGAAGGTTGAAGAAGGAAAAAATTCAGGGCTGACGGCACCACCAGAGGCGGAAAAAACCAGGAAGAGGTCCATAACGTTTTCCGACGACGACGTTGAGTCCAGAGTGAACAGGGAAGCAGGACTGTCAGAAGTAGAAAGTTCTGGAAACGAAACAGAGTCGAAAGAAGATAGCAGAAGTGGAAGTCCGAATTCAGAACAAGATGGGCTCGATAATGTGGCCAAAAGTGAAGGTGAAGAGAATAAAGTTACAAGTTTCTGAACAAAACAAACAAACGAACAATTCAAAATACGATAAATCAATTTATAGAGAAAAATCACTCGATCATAAGATCACATGAAACAGATTAAAATAGTTTTTTTTTTTAAAAAAAAAAGACATCTATTTCAAATGAAACAAATATCCAACCGTGTTCTCATAGAACGGAAGGTATAATCAAATCGTATTCATCAGTTCCTAATAGTGACCCCTTAAAGTTCACTATAGCGTGAAAGAAAAGTTTCTGCCTTTCACCATCCTGCCGATAGCGCCGTTGTCATAACGATAGGTAGATACTGGACTAGGTTGTCGGGAAGATACATTTAAGGGTCCGCTATACCTGACGGTGCATTTTTTGTCGCCCATAAGATTAACATTGCGAGCGGCGATTCATTTTCAAGGTTTACCCTTGGTTGGAAAGACACAAAATTTTGCCTATACCTAGCCCTAACAATGTTCTAGGGAGTGTTCGAAGCAGATTTCCCATTTTTTTACTGGTTTTCGAGATACAGCACTTTTCTTGAGGTATGCGATGCTAGCGTTTGCAAAATAGTTGCAATAAAAGAAACCAGGGAGAAATTGGGAAATCTGCTTCGAACACTCCCTAGAACATTGTTAGGGCTAGGTACAGGCAAAATTTTGTGTCTTTCCAACCAAGGGTAAACCTTGAAAATGAATCGCCCCTCGCAATGTTAATCTTATGGGCGGCAAAAAATGCATCGTCAGGTATAGCGTCCTCTCTGCACGGTAGCCAATATCCATACCGTAAGCGAAAAATATTGCTTACGGTGGAACTCGAACCCAGACCCCTCAGAACACAAGTCGGTCCCCTTGACCGCTCAGCCACCGGGAGGCCACAGGGCACAAAAGTGACAGTGAAACTTTTCAAGCTGACTTATGGTTCGAGCTTTGCCTCACCAGGACGCAGCGAATATGCGATAATTTCACGTTGAATTTGTGATGTGTAAGCCCTAGCTTAACTATCTGACACCTCACTTCAAATTACCAAGCTTTATGAGGAGGAAGTAGAGATTATCCGCAGCCTAGAGGTGTCTGTGCATATGAGGTTTCCCTTGAAGCCGGGTCACAGGGGTTCGATCCACACCCTATCAAAGTTTTTCTTATCGGCTTCCACCTCTGGTGTAGTGCTGCCCGCTGAACACGATGGATACTTCTTGAAATTAGTGATGCACGATGAACAAGAACAAGAAACGGCATTTCTTGTTCTCGTAAAGCGACTCTTGCTCTTGTTCTTGCAGTAAAAATCCTATATTGTTCTTCTTCTCGCAGTAGAAATCATTGCTTGTTCTTGTTCTTGCTGTGAGACTCTTGCAATTTCTTGCATACACACAGAATTTTCAGCCGTTGAAATGTGGTTTTTGCCTACCGAGCGGCCATTTTAAGTGCAATCTATCGTCGCATAGTCTGCAGAGCTTCTCGTACAAAGTTTGGACTGCAATCTATGAATGAAGCTTTGGAAAAAAATTGCCTGGGTTTATGCAAGAGTTAGACTCTTTGGAGAACTCTTGCAAGAGTTCTTGTTCTTCTTGTTTGTGCATCACTACTTGAAATGGTCTAGTACCTGGGCGTATTCCCGCACTCCTAGCTACATACTCGTACGTGAATAAAGTATGCCACAGCGAAACAATTACGCTATGTCAATGGCAGGTCTCCGTATTGACACACCTAACCATGAACTTCATTAAAAATACAAGAGAGAATGGGGCGAAAGCATAGGAGAAGTTGATTATTTAATGAAGTTTAAAACAACACTAAGAATAGTTTATTCATTAGGGGAAACTTGTAATTTCTCTTTGTTGTTTTATGTCAAGACCAGGCAACCTTAACATACTCTAGGTATATGGCATACTGTATTTAGTACGGTATAGCACCACCATTTCTGTCCCTCGAGGGAACTCGTTCTCCAGTGAAAGCTAAACATAGTGTCCTAATCGCAGTTAATTGTTTTTCGCTCGAATAGCACACTATGTTTAGCTTTTGGAGCAGCCACGGCCATTGGCGGTCGTGCAGTTACCAGTGTTACCCAGTTCGGTATATGGAAACTTGCTTCACCCCCACAAGGTAAATACGCCAAGCAGGATGATGATAGGATGATTCTCTTATCGAGAGGATAACGCTATAGTGAACTTTAGAGGAGACTAAAGTAGACTTTAAGACTGGTGCAATCCACCTTAAGTTGCTTCACTCTTCTGTTGGTTTCTCATTTCGCAGCCTCACAAAACGAAGATAATCTCGTTTCAGTATATTCATTTCATAACTATTTGTTCGCAGCAAAAGCGGGGATTCCTCTCTTCTAGAAATCTGGAATATTCCAGCTAATCTTCCCTATCGTGGCACTAATAACCTCGGATTGCTGAATACGAGAATTATTATTTAATTCTATATTACGTGCTCCAGGTCCAACATATTATTTGTTTCTGTAAGCACTATACCTTTACATTAAGAGGACGCTATACCTGACGATGCATTTTTTGCCGCCCATAAGATTAACATTGCGAGCGGCGATTCATTTTCAACGTTTACCCTTGGTTGGAAAGACTCAAATTTTGCCTGTACCTAGCCCTAACAATGTTCTAGGGAGTGTTCGAAGCAGATTTCCCAATTTCTCACTGGTTTTCGAGATACAGCACTTTTCTTGAGGTATGCGATGCTAGCGTTTGCAAAACAGTTGCAATAAAAGAAACCAGTGAGAAATTGGGAAATCTTCTTCGAACACTCCCTAGAACATTGTTAGGGCTAGGTACAGGCAAAATTTTGTGTCTTTCCAACCAAGGGTAAACATTGAAAATGAATCGCCGCTCGCAATGTTAATCTTATGGGCGGCAAAAAATGCACCGTCAGGTATAGCGGACCCTTAAGCAGAGTGGGTCCTGAGGTAAGCAAAATGAGCTAGTATCTAGTCCCGACGGGTCAAAAATTTTCTGCGGGTGGATCTGGTGGGTTTACACATTTTTTGAGGAAAATGTCAGATACCTTGTTCTAAAATGTATGGTGTCTTTATAACGTCAAAAACTGTCCAATAGTTTCCTCAGGTGTGCCACTAATTACTTCCGATAGCAGCAGTATGCCTACGGGCCAAGAAACAAGCTACATCTCCACGAATGATGTATAAATTAAATGAAAAGCAATGTGTTATAAATGTATCTGGTAGGTTGAGAGGAATAAGAGCACTCTGGAGAATAGGACTTGACTTTGCGGACTGGTTTAGGGAGTGCAGGCTCCCTATCATAAATCTATGGGGGACCCTCGCCGGGCTTCACCCATTTCCGCCGGGGCTTTTACGGAGAGAAGTCAGCTAATAGCCTAATGCCTCTCTTCCCACTTCACACCCCTGTACCTTACCGCAGGGGTGACCAAAACTACCCTGGGACAAGCCAGCAACTTGACCAATTCAAGAAGGAGGTTGTTGCATGATACCGAATTTGGAGAATCTAAATCAGCCGCAATAAAGGACTTGTAAGCGGTGTTGTAGAACCCTAAATTTGTTCCAAAGGTCTTCTCCCTTCGTAGATATAGCGGGTTGAAAATTTTGATTTCCGGTTTCATTGTTGAGGCAGTAGAGTACCTGTGTCCTGGTCAGACTTTGATACATCGATACTTTTAGTGAGACAGGTAGCAGAATATGCGGAGCTTAGCAGAAGTAGCCAAAGCTTACGTCACTTTCAGTATTTTCACCTCCAATACCAACCTAGAGTGTAATAACTTTTTATTTAGTGGTCAGAATCTAAAATGCGATAATACAGAAACTAAGTCAGCCATCGGACTACATAATCCAACAAATACCACCTCCTATGACACCAGAACCTCTATATACATTTCACTTGTATCCTGAACATATCAGAGGTGAATGCCGATAAGAAAAACTTTTGGTAGCATCGGGATCGAACCGGTGTGACCCGGCTCCTGTGCAGTGTTCCTCTATTGACAACTATCTATATTAGAGCCTACTCGGCTATCGATGCTGTTACATATTTACACCTATAGAAGAAAGTACATGGGTCCACGACGGGGACCTACAGTTTTATGTGAGTTTCGAACCGCCCCAGCCTCAATATACATTCCACTTGACAGATAAAAATTGACCCCCGCAAGAATTAGAAGGGTTAGAAACCTTATTTTCGAAAATAGCTTATACACACAGCTTTACACCCCATAGTATCCGGTAGCTGGGGTTAGAACGACAATGGTTATGTCGAACCTCTTGGTGATGTTTCCTTGGTCTGTAAACCTTTTTCTATTGATGGGAAATTGGCGATTTCCGTCGATGGGTTCGAAGAAGACCGTTTTATAGCTCATTTTATTTAATACCCTCCCTGAAACTGCTGTTTGAACAATCTTATTCGCAAGTTAACAGTTATCTTCTGCTATTCACATTTATCCAGTAGATAGAAGAAGATTTTATCGCATGGAAAAACATGGGTAAGCTTTGTATGGTATTATATATTTTTATCTTTTTTCTATTATCTACTTTGTAAAAAACTTGCTAAAAGATATAACAACGTTATAGCTTGGAAGGCATTGCATTATCTTCGAATTATTTTCTGAGACCCTATGGGCCAGTATAAGCCATATAGGACCATGCTGGGCGATATAGTAGCAGCGTTAGCCAGCTGAGCTGCCTAATGAGTTTTCCCCACCAGAAAAAATCTTCACAAGCTGGGATTCGATCCTGGGCCGTTTTGTTTCATAGCTCAGTACCCTGCCACTGCGCTAATCCGACTCACAGTCCGTGGTAACGGTTCATTCGCTATTTCAAAAGCAGACCGACTTAATTCCATGACCCTCAAAAGTAAGATGTAACCCCCTGGAAACATTTCAGTGGGACTTACCTTTGGAAACTGAGTACTTTCAGTCCACAGAGAGCTTACGAACGGAAGTAATGCTCATCCGGGATAAGTAACCTCCGTTTAAAATTGGTTTTCTTATTAAACATGTAAATGCAACTCCGGTTTTTCGAAGAATATCCCCCAAAGCAATTCTCTAAATTTTATATTCAGACATTTCAGATGAGTCTAAGCCCAAGGTTCCTTTATTCCAGAGGTAGCAGTTTATTCGTTGACATTTTTTGAGGAAATCGTTGGATTTTCAAATGTTCTGAAGTATAAATATGCCGTCTTAACGCCAGAAGTTAACTGGCTATGTGGTGATTTTACAGTCGGGTGATTTTTGTCAGCAAACCATTTCTCCAAAATTGCCTGATCCTCAAAAAAATGGTCGAAAAAACTTAAGCAAACAGATTTGAAATCGTAGCAACAAACACATCCATCATTCACTCCAAAGAGAAGCAAAACGACAGAAAAATGTGTAAATAAATAATGAAAGATTAGAAAATATCCCTCACCCTAATGGGAAGTTTCCAGTAAGCAATCCAAAGCTAAAAACTGGATAAAGCTCGGAATAAAATCCTAATGCTTAAGCATCACTGACAGATTGACAAAAAGCGTAACAGATGGGTTTGAACGTATTCATCATTGGATCCTTTTTCAAACTCACAACACATAAATATCCGTCGTTGAATGACTAATGTCAACATTAAATCAAAAAGCTCGAATTTGGAGAATTTCCGGGGAGGGATGGGAGGGGACGCGATGGGGACCTACAGTTTTGGTAGGTTCCGAACCACCACATCCTCGACATACTGCACATTTTATGAGGAGCTTATTGGCTATTAACTATTCTGAAATATAATATGTCTTTTTAATTGCCAATATTAATAGGCTGTGTTGTTTTTTTCCACCCAAAATAGGTGGAACTAAAGTATAAAACGCCTGGTTATCCAGTTAAATTACAAATTTAAAAATTCCTCTAAACTATAAAAATATTTTTCAAGTAAATATGATTTTAGCAATTTTTAAATATCGTTAAACTTTCTTCAGATTTAATTTCAACCGGGAGAGCGTTATATAGACGAACACCTAAAATCGGAGGACTGTTCAAACGAAGGGAGGTAGCAAATTTGCCTACATGTATAATTGAACACGACCGAATTTTATGAGTGAAAGTCTGAATTAAGAGGGAAGTGTTCTGGGTGTTCGCGAACTAATAATAATACCTGATAAATGAAAACACAAGATTTCGGACTAATTTTTTTGTCAACAATAAATCAAAAGAAAGCTCAAATTCGGAGTATTTAAGGTAGGGAATGGGAGGAGACGCGATGGGGACCTACAGTTTTGGTAGGTTCCGAACCACCACAGCCCCGATATATTGTACATTTTATAAGGATACTAAGTAAGTACTGGATATTTAAATGTTCTGAAATATAATATGTCTTTTTAACGGCTGTGTTGTGATTTTACGATTTCGGACAAATTTATTATACTCACTAGCTATATATACTATTATATTTAAGAAAATTTATGACGACCAGAAAAATTTTGATGGGATTGGGATCGAACCTGTGTTCCTCTACAGACAACCGCAGCCAGACCACGGCTCCCTGGGAAGCAATCAGCATAGCTGAGATTGAGGCCGAGCTGTCCGCTGGGAACCGCTGTCTTGAATAGAGTGGAGGCTACTGCTATTGATTGCCTAGCCTAATATGTCTCGAGCTTATCCGGTAAATACATCACTTGATCAATGCAGGTTCGGTGTCTCAAACTCTGCCCAAGATTCTCTGTTGAGCTTGTCCACCTAGTACCTACTGTTTGTTGAAGTCTTTCAAGGGCCACCATACATTCGCTATTTTTTTACGTTCCGATTTCAAATTTTGTGAGAAAACTATTGCATATTTAAATATTCTGAAATATAGTATGTCTTTGTAACGCCATTACTCATGACTCTCATGAGGCTATGTTGTGATTTTACAATCGAGTGATTTTTGTCACGAAAAAAAATTGTCTAAAATTAACCGATCGTGAAATCACAACATAGCCTCATGAGTAATGACTAATGACGCGCTAAAAAGACATTATATTTCAGAATATTTAAATATCCAATAGGTTTCTCACAAAGTTTGAAATCAGAACGTAAAAAAATAGCGAATGTATATTCAGCCTTAATGGCACATTTTTTGTGTAAACTATTTATTTTTGTTCCGAAGTATACGTCTGTTCAACGTCAGAAAGTCAGAAAGTTTCGTTGTGATTTTACGATCCAGTGATCGGTAAAGTCGCAAATCAGGTAACTATAGTTTCTGAAGTTAAAAGACGTAAATATTATATGTCAGAACATCCAATAGTATTCTCACAAGATGAGCTGTGAAATGTCAATAATCACCATTATTGGACAGTTCTATTATGTGTAAATTACTGTAACAGGGGATCTCTAATAGTGCATATTATTTTATATTATTAGAATATCGTATCATTCTACCCCTGCAAAAACCATGATTATGTAATCTGAAAGTGGGTGTACACGAATTCCTCAGCAGACGCAAGAGAATTACAGTGCTTACTCTCTATAACGACAATTCCTACAACGAAAACCTCTCTATAACGAGCAAAAGCTACGGTCCCTTGAAAAAGCCTATCATTAGAACTGAGTCGTTTAAAACTCTCTCTATAGCGACCTAATTTGCACGGTCCTTTTATTTCCTATCAGAAAAATTAAATAATTAAGGGTCCGCTATACCTGACGGTGCATTTTTTGCCGCCCATAAGATTAACATTGCGAGCGGCGATTCATTTTCAAGGTTTACCCTTGGTTGGAAAGACATAAAATTTTGCCTGTACCTAGCCCTAACAATGTTCTAGGGAGTGTTCGAAGCAGATTTCCCATTTTTACTTTCTCGCTAGCCATATATGGCGAGAAAGTATTGTTTTCGTGCGAAATTTCGAAATTGAGATTTTGGGTTTCCCATGATCCTGGGGGTCCCCTGAGTCCAAAAAAGTGGTTTCTGGAAAAAGTCTGTCCGTCCGTCAGTCCGTCCGTCAGTCCGTCAGTCCGTCCGTCAGTCCGTGCAGTGCTCTAGCGCCTATACCGTTCATCCGATTTTGATGAAATTTGGTATGGACCTGTCTAAAACTACTGCCGAGACAAGTTTTCAAGGATTTTTTGATTGGTCAAAAATTGCGGCCGCTATTGTCAAAAAACCGCCAAAATAATTCAAAAATCGTGTTTTTGGTTAGTCGGACAAGCGCCGACGGTACACTTTTCAATCTATAACACTGAAAATTGGTAAGTGTGTTGACAAATAGATGCTTCGAGGTCATTTTCAACTAAAATTGAATTGGTTGAAAATTACGGCCGTTCTGGACCAAAGTTCGATCGTTTCGGCGCCATTCACATTTATTGACCGATTGTCATGAAATTTGGTAAATTTGTGTAGAACCATGTAACTTAAACATTTGTCCAACAGAATTTTGTTATCTTCAAAATTACGGCCGTTGTAGTCAAAAAAGTGTCGAAAATGAGTTGAGAGTGAGAAACCACGTTTTTGAATGGTCGGAACGCATTTGGGACTACAGTAATAGAATGACAGCCATGAAACTTGGTGGGAGTGATCTCAGATAGATGCTCTTGGGTCATTTTCAACCGATTTTGGATTGCTTAAAAATTACGCCCGCAAAAAAATCTCAAAGAAATCCAAAAAAAAAAAAAAAAAAAAAATCACATGGGGCGAGAAAGTTTAGTGCGACTGTTGTCGGACCCTTTATTTTTACTGGTTTTCGAGATACAGCACTTTTCTTGAGGTATGCGATGCTAGCATTTGCAAAACAGTTGCAATAAAAGAAACCAGTGTGAAATTGGGAAATCTGCTTCGAACACTCCCTAGAGCATTGTTAGGGCTAGGTACAGGCAAAATTTTGTGTCTTTCCAACCAAGGGTAAACCTTGAAAATGAATCGCCGCTCGCAATGTTAATCTTATGGACGGCAAAAAATGCATCGTCAGGTGATCTTAATGTAAAGTGTAAAGAAACCACTCGATGTAAAAATCACATAGGCAGAATTTAATTTGCTAAAAAATCTTAGTCAGAATAAAATTATAACTAGCAGGGTATGTAATAAAAATGGCGTGACACAATGTCACTGAAAATATCTTGCAGAGGTAGCAGACCTGAAAAGGATCGGTCAAACTTGGTGACATTCCAGGGAGCAGAAAATATTTCCTCTTACGGGGATTAGATGGATGAACGACCGCAGAATGTCGTTATCAGCCTTCAACCCCCTCCGGTTACTTCATTTCACATATTTCCGCCTTAATTCTCAAAAGGTTCACATATTTTGGTTGCTTTGTACCTTAAGTTGGTTGTATTTTCACTCTTGGACGAACAGCCTCGATAGCCTAGTGGTCTAAGGCTGAATTTCACCACTTTAACGTGAAGACTATCGTGTACACGATAGCGCTATCGTATCGGTAAAAAATGTTAACGGCTTTCACAATGCATCGTTACCGCTTCGTTAGCTTTCGAGTGGATTTTCCGTGCGTTAGCGAAAACGATAATTTTCATACCTGCGACTCATTTGGTGTAGTCTAATGTAGTCTAATCAACATTTTGACTTCTTTCTCCGAAAAAATAGGGGTTTTTTCACGTTTATTTCCACTTTTAGATTGAAATTGTTGAAATAAATTTGACGTAAACAAAGCAGGCGAATCCTATTGACACAACAAAACCTAACGAGAGGATGTCTGCTTTTTCAAATCGATAGCTATTCGAACGTTAAAAGGCACTATCGTGAGGTGGTGAAATTCAGCCTAAATGGTTATCTTTAGAAGAACTATGTGAGTCGGGTCGCACCGGTTCCATCCCCATCGTATCAAACATTTTTCTGACCTGCATTCACCTCTGACATGTTCAGAGTATCAAGAGAAATGTATACCGAGGCTGGGGTAAGGTTTGGAGCCTACCTAAAACTGTAGGTCCCCATGGCGTACTAACGCCAGCTGTCAGCAGAGAACGGCGGATAATCCCTGAAATTGTGAAGATTAGGTATATGCATCGGGTGTTACCAACTCAACCCATTCTTTGTGAATTTTTGAAAATTCAAAAAGCCTTTTTACAAAGCTCAAAACGAAGGGAAATTCAAGGTAATATTAAATTCGAAATAAGAGCCTCAAAAGAGTTGTATAGTCTTTGAAGAAGGTAGGTACTGTCGGAGTTACTTAAGGGCTTAAGTACACTTGACATACAACCCCCAGGTTCGCTGAATAAACATTGAAATGAAACCGAAAACAAATAATCCTTCAGGTTTGTCCCAACCCCTTTTCTACCTCAGCCCACAGCTGAAATTGTTTCCTCCCCTGTAAAGAATGAGTAGGGTGCTAGTTGTTTTCCCGCCACTCTCTTAATCTTCTCCCCACAATGCCGTTTGCTGACGTTTATGTCCTTTTCCTGGGGAACCTCTTGGATATTTTTTTGTTCCACAAGAATTTTTCTGTTGTTGAGGATCAATATTTGAAGTTGTATGGCGTGAAAATAGGATCCTACATGGAGAAACTGTAGCGGAGAGGCCTGGAGCAGGTAATAGACAGTTTGCGAATGGTGATTTTTAATGTCAGAAACAAGTAAAATCTATGCAGGGTGGCATTTTTGGCCATTGACCAATCAGAGGCCTGCAAGGTGGGTAGGTAGCTATCGCATCTTATGTGTGGGCGCAGTTTGGGTTACGTGCCTGCCTGGGGGTGAAGCCAGGTCACTGGCATAACGGTAAATAGGAGCCTGAGTGCAGGGGCTGATGCGATAGCTACCTGCCTTACAATATAATGAGAAATATTGTCTTAGAACCAAGTTTGGTAAGTGTATAAGAGAATGGGGTGCAGGGACCCTTGGGCTACAGGGAGCCAAATAAATACTTAAGGCTGCAGGGAGCCAGGTAAATACTTAAGGCTGCAGGGAGCCAAATAAATACTTAAGGCTGCAGGGAGCCAGATAAATACTTAAGGCTGCAGGGAGCCAGGTAAATACAAACGAGAATGGGGTGAAATAATATGTTGGAGCCATATTGGTTATGGCTCCAACAGAAACTGAGACGGGCCTCTTAGGCCTGTATCTCACTATCAAAGATTCCATAAAAGTTTGATGAAAATACAGTGCAACCTCGATATAACAAATCGGAGGGGAACAAGAAAATATTCGTAATATCAAGTAATTCGTTGAACTGAGGTTTGTTATGTTGAGGTTAGATTGGTCTAAAATTCGTTATAAAGAGGTCATGGGATTTTGGTCAACATAATTAATGATGTTTCGCTGTTCTGCGACCGATAAGGAACACCTTTTACGTTTCTGAGCCATTTTAACTTAAATCTTTAACAATAGTGACGAGCAGAGGTGTTTACATTACTTTCCATCAAAACAACAATGATTACTGTACAAACAAAAGCGTGTCGAAACTATCGAGACATGAATCACATTATAAGAATAAGAGTTATATTATTGGTGGAAACTTTATATAAAGGTTTTGGGTTGGCAAAATTCGTTAATTAGAGGTATGAATACTTTTTCTTGATAGTTGAAAATTCGTTATAAAGAGGTTGTACGCAAAGAATGTTCGCAATGTAAAGGTATATTTTATATCGACTCTTATGGACAATTCAAGGGGATTACGAAGAATTTGTTAAATCGAGGAAGTCGTTATATTGAGGTACGTTATATTAAGGTTGCACTGTATTTTCTTTTATAAAATATTTGACAGTGTGATTTGTCATAAAAGATTTTCATCAAATATTTTACAAAATATAAGCGCTTGTATTTATCTTTTATAAAAAAAATGGCGTCATCAAATATTGGATGAAAAACTTTGATGAAATCTTTGATAGTGAGATACAGGCCTTAGTGGCCGAGCGGTCCGACTTGAGTTCTGAGAGACCTGGGTTTGAATCCTCTGGCAGTGAAAATTGTTTACTGTTCACGGCATGGATGCAATAGCGTCGGTCTACAAAACTCCTATTCGGCTTCAGTCCTGTACCATTTAAAAACCTCTCTCTATAGCGACCAAATTCACAAGAGCTTCTCTGGGAAAAATCACGACTGTTTCCAGATAGGGGAAGAGGATTGATTCCCCCCCTTATCTACGCCCATGACTGTGACGAGTGATTAATCTCTCATGAAGGGCACGGTTGGCTGACTGCTGACTTGTTGCGCACTCCCCCCCTCACTCCTTGCTCGTATCCCCCCATACAGGGGGGGGGGGGGGGGTAGGCATGTTCACCCCCCGCCCCCAAGGAACCTCCCTAGCCCCCCTCTACCTATAAATCTTTGACTCCCGACTTTAGAGGCCTAGTGTGAAGACATTATTTCTCCCCACTACCTTCCAGCACATTGACTACAGGTGCTTCCCGGAAACTGTTCATTTTCTCATGGGGAATTTATCCCGACTACTTAAGAGGAAGTTACACTCAGTGACGATCACATAGCTGATCACTCCCGAATAAACCAATCCCTCTGGAGTTCTTCCTCAGCATGGCCATCATCACTCCTTGGGAGAATTTATTCAGCTCGTGTGTGTTCTATAGCCATGAGGAGCACTCCCGAGATAAAATACTTATCCCTAGTATGGTGGGGACCAAACGGCCTCGATAGCCGAGTGGACTAAATGGTCAACTTTTGAGAAGCAGAGAGAGCCGGGTCACACCGGTTCGATCCCAATCCTACCAAAAAGTTTTTCTGCTCGGCATTCACCTATGATATGTTCAGCATGTCAAGTGAAATGTATATCGAGGCTGTGGTGGTTCGGAACCCACCTAAAACTGTAGGTCCCCATCGTTTACTCGATGGCTGGGGAGCTGGTATTTGGTAGTGCTGCCAGCTGAGCACAATGGATAGTTCTTGAAAACGGTCTAGTTGCTGGGCTTGTCCCCCCCAACCCTCTGCTAACTGCTAAATGACGGGGACCTACAGTTTAAGGGCTCCAACTACTCCCCAACGGAACTGAAAATTCTCAAAGGAAATAAATACTAAAACCAACCAACTGATGGGCCTAAACCATTATTTGCCTGGAAAAACAGTATACCTAAGTTTAAAAGATAATCTTGTTTCTTAAGTTTAACTTAAGACCAAGTTTGAGTTCAAGTAAGTTTCGGATCGTACAAATTCTGGATGATATTAATTTTTTATGCGTTCTCAGAAAACTCCCATCTATTTTGGATGAGCAACAGACAAAGTCAAATTTATGGTAGGTAGGTACTTTTAAATTATGTACAGGAATTTAAGGGTTTATCGGTAAAGTGAATTTGTTTCCTACAACAGGTACCTATAAGTTTTTCAGTTTCTTACCCATTTTGTGGCTTCATTAGGTATTTCCCAAATTACTAGCTGAGAAGGTGAAAATTCGGGGAACATTTTATTGCAATAAGGAGTGTTGTTTTCATGAGCAATACTGCAAGAGTGCGCTGTTTCGGTTGAGGTAAACTTAATACACATCACGTGTCCCATGTCTACTTAATATGACTCGTTTCATTACACAGAATTCCGCAGTGCTGTTACCACGCGAACCCCCTAAATCTTAGTTCTTACTGACTTATTCACTATTAGCGTCAGGTGAAACAGCTGTCTCCAATGCCGTATATATCACACTGTCATGCGCTCTTAATATGTGTCATTTGGAGTACGCGACGGCGTGTGTGCCATTAAGAGGGTGTGATAAAATTTGTTTATGTTCATCTGAACCAAATACAAGCACTTTAAAAAACATAAAGTAAGCAAAAATTCATTAAAATGAGTTTTGGTTACGTCATAGTGTTTTAAAGCCAAACATCAACAGACTCCGCATTTTGGATTAGTGGGTTTGTTGATGTTTGGTAATTGAAACACTGTGAAGTAACGAAAAGTCAGTTTAATGAATTTTTGCTACCTTTATGTTCTTCAAAGAATTGACTAAGTACGCTACATATTTTGATTTCAATACGGAGGTTAGTTTCTATGATAATATGAGAAATCAATGGTCCGGCAAGGGTCGCACTTGACTTTCTCGCAATTTGGATGTTGGTCAACCCCCTCGGAAGGTAACCTACTAGCCCAGGATTCTAAGAAAAGGGTAGTCATGAAAGGCTACTATTTTAAAATAGTAGGTTGGTCAGAAAATTAGGCCAAACACACCATCGTGATCCCAAAAATATTCCTATTTAAAAGAACGACAATGTAAAATTTAAATAAAGGTATAAAATACCTTATTGATGAAGGGGAAGGAAAGAAAGCATGAGCAGCACACACACACAGAACGAAAACGCACTGACTGCAAAGAACGTCCACCCCCGGGGCGCGAGCGCGGCTGACTGAGGGGAGTGAGGGGTGAGGGGAGTATCGATCGCCCGGCTGCGCGGCCCGGGGAAGCTTCGCGCGCGGCGCCGCGCGCAGTTCTATTATGAATCTTATTATTTCACCCTTTATGTAAACCAGTGGTACCCAACCATTTTTTAATCGACGTATTTTTTTAAAGGAAAATCTTGCGAACCAGAACACACACTAAATTAAAATGTAATTTAATTAATTAAAATTATTAATTAAATAATGCACTGCCAGCATGTTATAAATCGTTACCGTATCACGGATGGACGGAAATTTTTAAAAACCACTTTTTTGGACTCGGCGGACCTTCAGGATCTCGGGAAACCCAAAATCTCAAAATTGAAATTTTGCACGAAGACATAACTTTCACATCCCATGTATTACATACGGGCGAGAAAGTACAAAATGCTTCGTTTTGTTTCTAATTAGCAAAAGTACATGCACATCACTAATCCCTATCACATTAATAATCCCTTTGCATCTAGGTGGATGTGTGTATTGCAAAATGTATGTATGAGCACGCAAGTCACGCAACTGTATGTTTACTAAAAGCCGCCCCTTTGAACGTGATTTTATTAACGTGTAACCGTCATGGCAGATTTAATAAAAGTAAGTAACACTTCTCGTCATCCAACACGATTCTCTTTATTGACAATTTTTTTATGTCCAATTTCTGTCGTATATTTATCATGGGCATAGCAGGACCAAAAACCTGGGGGGGCTAAGCCCCCCAGACTTTCTCCTCACCTGGGGGGTAGGCATGGCTTTTGTGGCGTCATGTGTAGGTCAGAAAAATCCTGGTGGTGGCTAAACGTGGTTTCTGGGGGAGGCTTAGCCCCCCCCCCTGCTACGCCTATTATATTTATTTGTTCTGAAGTGTAATATCTCTTTTGAAGAAGTTTATTATGTTCTATTTTTTTGTGATTTTCGTCGATAAAAAAATTGTCAAAAATTGCTCGAGACGTGAAAAAAGCATGTTATAATACCCAGTAGTGTCATCAAAGCATAGTCTGAAACGAAAATATCAAATAATATTTATTCCATTTTAACTGTAGGTATTTTATGTTTTTTTTTTTTTTTTTTATGCACACTTTATGAAGGAACTATTGGATATTTAATTGCTCTGAAATATAAGATGTCATTTTAACGTCATAAATAATTATGAGATTTCAAGATCGGTTAATTGCGGACAATCTTTCTGTTGACAAAAATCACAACATAGCCTCATAATTTATGATCTTAAAAAGACAAATTATATTTCAGAACATTTAATTATCCAATACTTTCTTCATAAACACGATTGTTTAGCCGCTTGTGAAAGCCAACCTTTATAAAATTTCTAGAGAGGTCATTTGTCACCAGATAGCAGCATTTTTAAAGCTGTAAATTTTTTGCTAAGACGAGACTTGTCTTATTTTTTGCTGAACAGCTTAAAAAAAGCTGATTGATTAGACGGGAGCACATGTTCCAAGAATCTAGGTGATGAGAATTCCATCCAAAGAAAAACCCTAGAGTTTCTTTTCAAAATAAAAAGTAAAATTCTTCTTTGATGAACCGTGAAGCTTTCCGTCTAGTTTCATCTGTGATTTCACCACTTCTTATTGTTTACTATAGTGTCCCCTAACGAACAGATTAACGAACGGAGTTATGTTTTCATATGTTTACCTTGGGACAAGTGCTATCGCAAGGCACTTATCCCAAAATAAACATACAATAACATATTATATCCGTTCGTTAAATCTGTTCGTTCGGAGACACTACAGTACACTATAATAAGTGGTGAAAGCCAGCCTTATTCCGACATGGTCTGAAATATAACGGCCGAAATTAACATGCTATGTTGGGTTTTTACGATCGAGTGATTTTGAACTTATATTTCAGAACTTTTAAATATCCAACAGTGCCCTCAAAAAAAGGGGGAGTCAACAAAAAATATTCCTCTCTTCCTCTGTAGAAGCTTAACCATGAACAGTCTTCCAAGCTTAACTTAACAACAACATAATATTTCAAATTTCTCCGAGTTTTAGCCGCAGAACTCCGGAACTGAGGCACTTCTAAGGGAGGTTAGACGGTAAATTAAGGGGATGCTTGAGTAAGGGATGAAAATCAAACATACACTGTATCAACATCCCATCTCTCCCTTGTGGGCAAAATCCTCCTTCTATAATTACATCTCAGTCGTTCATTAAGGCTGTACGTACAATAGGTACTGTTTGTTTACGTTTTGTCTGCACAGTTTATGGGGAAACTATTGGATATGTAAATGTTCTGAAATATAATATGGCTGTGTTGTGATTTCGGACAAATTTTTTTATTGACAAAAATCACTTGATTGTAAAATGGCCAGATATACTATATTTCAGAACATTTAAACAAGAAACAAACGTAAACAAATAGCAAAAGTATATTCCGTTTTAATGACACGTTTTTGCGGAAATTGTTGGATAAGTAGGTATTTATATTTGTTTAGTTTGATGCGTCTTTTAAACGTCAAAAACGTCAACGCGTTGATGCTTAAATGTCAAAGTTGACACAGTTGAAATTTCTCGACGGAGTTATTTGAAACTCTATAACTTAGTTGACTTAGGTTGGATTTCACCATAACGATAAGGATACGATAACGATAGGATTTATGTTATCGTATGTTTAGCATATTACAAGTACCTTGCGATTGCACATAATTCTAGAAATGCAGAAATGCGTCATCAGCTGACACTAGGTCTTGCTAAAGGTTAGACTGTACATAAGGTAAACATCAGACTAACCTCCAGTTAAATGTAACTACGGGCGTCGAACTCATTACTTGTCTTTGATATAAGAATTAGTGCTTGGTGAATTTCAGGGAAATCTTTGAGAAGGTAAAATTCAAGTGGAAAGTTAAGGGCGTGACCCTGGGGGGGTTGGGGGTGACCTGGGGGGTAGGGGGTGCGTTCCTCTCATCAATTACCGGTGAATAACGGGTGAGAGGTGAATTATAAAGCGTCTAATTATAACTCAGTTTCAGTGCGATTTCAGGTATCGTACCCTCTGAGTGCTGCTTTTCTATTTCTCCAGGCTCTTCAGAAGTCTTGGAGAAAATAATTGGTTTTCCGAAAATGAAGCCAAAGCTTGCCATCAGGTACGTGTGAAAAACTTCTTGCCTGAAGTTTAGTAATGAAGGCAACTTCTATAACGAAGGCATTTTCAGTAACAACTTATGTTCCTTGCGAAATACACAACCATGAAAGCAGCAGAATGATTTTTCGTTTCTAAGGGAGGTGATTGCCCCCACATCGCTGAAATTTTATACAGACATGTTGGCTCCTATATTTAGGCGGTCTACCGATTTTTGTAACGGTAACTTCCATAACAAGGGAGTTACCGAGCAAAACAATTCCTCCCAAACTTTTCGTCTTGTCTTCACAATAATCCCTTTCTACGAAATAGGCACGAAAAAACAGGGTTGTGTGGGCGGCCTTAAACCAAATTCTAGTAGTACCTACTAGAATTCTTGCTTTCAAGATTGATACACAAAAGGGGAACCAAAAAGTAGCAGCTACGAGAAATAACCACAAAACCCGAAATAACCTTTTCATCCTGATTTTCCTTATTCTTTCTTTCCAGCTTTTATCTGTACACCATTTAACAAATGACTCTATAAATTTTCGGAGAACATCTGTAAGATGTTGCGCGTTTTTCCGTTGCAATTAACAAATGTCTGGAATTATTAGGTAGCTTTTCTTTCGTTGGTTCGCTCTCGGAGACACGTTTTTCGAAGCTTCTTTTATTTTATTTTCTCCTTGGCCTCGTCCTGAGCACGATTGTCTGCTCTATAGCATATTGGTTTTTGGTGGCTCCATCGTTGTTATCCCTGATAGATTGCCATTCTGTTCGAAGATCAAATTACTGCCCTCGTTTCCGGCTACTTCCGGCCAGAGTGTCACGTGTCACGTCAAGCAGAGACGAAACTTTTTTGGGTTGACTTGCTTCTAGTGATGCACGAAAATTTCTCGAGTTGCTCTTGCTATTCTACACAGAAATAACAGGAACAAGATTGCAAGAATTCTTTCAAGACTTCATACAGACCATGGCAGTTCATATTTTGCATGGAAAACTCTACGGCTGTCAATTTCATGTGAGAAGACCTTTAGGCATAGGCAACAAATTACGTTATAGTGTGAATGCAAGAAAATGCAAGAATCTTGCAGCATAGCAAGAAAAAGAACAAGAAATTATCGTACACAACTACTTCTGACAGTCGCTCTTTTGTACGTATTATGAGATACGAGACGGTGATAGACAGAACAACAGAGGTCCTGGGTTCGAATGCAGGTACCAGTATTTTTTTTTTCAGCATGAGGCTGTACGCCTGCTGAGCAGCCTGGGACAGTATCCACACACAAAGAAATGGTCGAGGTGGTAACCACTCCAGAGATTCCTTGAGATTCCATAAAGATTTCGAAAGATTCCCAACAATATTCATAGAAAGATGAACCCCGAAGGGGTAACCACTCCAAAAAAAATTCCAAGATTCCCTGAGATTTCATAAAGATTTCCAATGATTCCCAACGAGATTCCCAACGGAAATGGTTAAAGGTTGGCATTTTTATTGCTTGCCATTTCTTTTGGACCTCATCTGAAACAATGGACCCAGAAACCTTGATAAAATCGTAAATTTTTGACTTCTTGTGAACTAACAACTAAAGTGGGTTACTTCCTTGTCAAATTGGCTCAAGAGTAAACAAACCTTTATTTGTAGAAACCATAGGTATTTATTGTTATTGTGAAAGTTCGTAAAAACACCAACTCAGGGCCCAAAGACGCCGACTCCAGTGAAACTATCTCCAACTTTCTTTATCAAGCTTGAACAATCGCGAACTGCCAACTGTCAATGCCGATTGAATTAGCCAAGTTCACAAAACGGCCAATCAGGATTTTCCTGCAGGAGAAACGGAAGAGGTAATGCTTGTTTTTGTTCACCTGGACCAAAACAAAGAACTTTTTCTCAAATTATCATAGAAACTAACCTCTTTATCGAAATAAAAACATATTAAATCCTTTTAAGAACATAAAGTAAGTAAAAATTTATTGAAATAACTTGTTGTTACTTCACAGTGTTTGAATTACCAAACATCAACAAACCCACTGCTCCAAAATGTGTCGATTGTTTTTCAAACATTGTGAAGTAACCAAAAGTCATTTTAATGAATTTTCGTTTGCTTCATGTTTCAATAAAGGTTGAATTTCACCACTTATAATGTAGACTATAGAATATACACAGTACACTATAGCGTTATCGGATTTATGTTTAGCTTCTGACAAGTGATTTCGCAAGGAATTCTGTTTAACAAGTGTAGTCGCAAGGCACTTGTCATAAGCTAAACATACGATGACATAAATTTGAACGTTAAATCTGGGCGTCATTGTATGTTTAGCTTATAACAAGTGCATCTGCCATAAGCTAGGTGGTTAGTTTTTACCCACAGGTTCAGGTATAAATAAATAAACAAACTACTTCAAACTTTATTTCCCGTCTTTCCTGCGATTTCTTGGTTATGCCACTCGCAGTGAAGATGAGGAGTCTCCAAAACTTGGTGCCTACCCCACTGATAGAATGGAACCCCCCAAGGGGTCTTTGATTTTCGATTGACTTTGTGCTTTTGACATCCATGGTCGCCCCCCACCGCCTCCCTCTATATAACTACCCCTTTGTCCCCCTCTGCGCTATGCAGTAAGGAGTATCCTAATTCCATAACAGCCGGGGATAACGGAGTCATTACCGGCTTGCTAGCAGTTTGACAATCTAATTACACAAATACGTCCTGAAACTGAGACCCTCTTCAAGCTATAAACATCAAACGGGAGCGGTGATGTTAATTGTCTTCACCTGAACCAAAACAATGTACTTTTTCTCATATTATCATAGGAACTAACTTCCTTATTGCAATAAAAACAGTGTACTTACGTCAATTCTTTTTAAGAACAGAAAGTAAGCGAAAATTCGTTAAAATGATTTTTGGTTACTTCCGGAAATACCAAACATCATCAGACTCCATATTTTGGATCTGTGGGTTTGTTGATGTTTGGTATAATTCAAACACTGTGAAGCAACCAAAAGTCATTTTAGTGAATTTTCGCTTGCTTCGTGTTCTTAAAAGAATTGACTAGGGATCATAATGTCAATAAGGAGGTTAGTTTCCGAGGGGGTAACCACTCCAGAGATTCCTTGATATTCCCTGAGATTTCATAAAGATTTCCAATGATTCCCAGAGAGATTCCCAACGAGTGGTTAACCCCTCGTTAGTTTATATGATAATTTGAGAAAAAGTGCTCTGTTTTGGTACAGGTGAAAAGAAATAAACATCACATTCAAACTGCGATCAGGTTAAGGGTCCGCTATACCTGACGGTGCATTGTTTGCCGCCCATAAGATTAACATTGCGAGCGGCGATTCATTTTCAAGGTTTACCCTTGGTTGGAAAGACACAAAATTTTGCCTCTACCTAGCCCTAACAATGTTCTAGGGAGTGTTCGAAGTAGATTTTCCATTTTTTTTTTACTGGTTTTCGAGATAAGTACAGCATTTTTCTTCAGGTATGCGATGCTAGCATTTGCAAAACAGTTGCAATAAAAGAAACCAGTGAGAAATTGGGAAATCTGCTTCGAACACTCCCTAGAACATTGTTAGGGCTAGGTTCAGGCAAAATTTTGTGTCTTTCCAACCAAGGGTAAACCTTGAAAATGAATCGCCGCTCGCAATGTTAATCTTATGGGCGGCAAAAAATGCATCGTCAGGTATAGCGTCCTCTTAAGCCATGAAAAAAAATTCCAAGACGTCAAAGTGTATACTTCCCTCTTAAAATCGTAAGAAAAGTTTCCACGGACTACACTCAGAATGCCAGACAATCCGTAAAAAGTTTTCGAAAGTTAACCATTGCTTCATCACGCTAATCTAATCGTGATTACTCAACTTTCATCATTAAGACATTTTTCAAATCACCTCTCACTAATCAGTCACCAAATATTGTGTCTGTAATTTTGCCAACGTTCTAGTTTCTTTTATAAATCATTAAATTTGTTATTAACTACGTCTCGTTATACTTTTTGCAAGTTGACAAAGTTTCGAGTTTCTATCTTTATAGTCCCCTTAAGGCGCACAATCTTTTCCCAAGTTTCCCTTGCAGGTTTTAAGTCACTGTTTTGGAAAGAATTCAAATGGGTTGACGTAGTTTATACTTCGTTACCTAGACTCCAGCTGGGACTTTCCAAGGTATATGACTTTGCATAGGCGTAGCTATAACTTTTCAATGGGGGGGGTCCGGAATCCAAGCGCGGGTGATTCTTCCGAAGACAACCTTCTATTTAGGTACCTATATAGGTACATCACGATTTGTGCTTAAATATGACGTGTTCGCTGACTACTGTAGTCAGAGCCAGATTAACCTTCAATGCAGGGGCGTCATTTCAGTTTTTCTTGGGGGGGGGGGGGGGGGGGGGGCAAGTAATAGTGACTATACATAGGGTGCGTCCCACCATACTCGGTTAACGTTAAACTCCAGTTAAATTCCAATTATTGCTCGGTAAAAACTGACTTTAACTGGAGCTTAACGGCTAACCGTGAGAAAACATAGGAAAGCAACCAGTTTGCGAGCGAGCGAAGCGAGCGAGCCGAAAATTTCACTAATCTTTGTAAAATCTCCATATTTTGCAGAAAGAAATTTAAATTCGCTAATTATTTATTACGCTGGAAATTTTTGTAGGCCCCTTCAGAGCGTATATAGGCCCCAAGTTGTAGCTTATTTAGCTTAATGATTAATCCAGCACTGTTCGCAAGGAATTGTCCCCGGTTTAACGTAATTTTTTGCCTAACACCTAACGGCCTTTCACATGCAATCGACTGCAGTATACAATTGTCGGCAGAGTTTTCCCTTAAAAATACCATCCATGGTCTCTACTGGATGTAACTCATGGGTAGATAGATAAATCATCCTAATAATTTTTATTTTTTTTACGTTTTTCACTGAAAATGTAATTTTTTAATTCGTTCTTGGGGGGGCAACAGCCTTCTTGGGGGGGGCAAGCGCCCCCCCCCCCCCCCCCCCCCCCCCAAGAGGGCCAAATGACGCCCTTGTGAACTTCAATGAGGCCCCAAGCTAGACTCGATTTCTAGGCCCTTTTATTTTATTATTTTTGTCATTTAGAAAAGCAGAAAACAGAATGTGGGGGCAAAAGACAAAAAAGGAACCGGTATTCGAGCGAGCGAAGCGAGCGAGCCGAAAATTTCACTAATCTCCGTAAAATCTCCGTATTTCCTAGTTGTTTATTACTACTGGTAATCTACCTACACCTTTAGGCCTAAAGGATTTTTTTTTTTAAATCTAAAAGGAAACTCCATTCTATCTAGTGTAAATTTGTTTTTCAATGGGGGGGGTCCGGACCCCCCGGACCCCCCCTATAGCTACGCCAGTGTGACTTTGTGAGGTGCTCACAATTTCATTTGGGGTACGGTATTTCTCAAAACTTTGAATCACACTAAATTGTAGAACAGTGACGTCATTGAGAGACCCTACATCTACTACATATACTCATTACTACAACATACACCTATGTCCTCGTGTGCCTACCACAAACAATATGTGAAAGTGTGACTCGTAGACATGTGGACCATTCCCGATCACAAAAATTTGAAGGACTTGTGACACAGACTCATTGGTACTAATCCATGTCTTTATATCACAGATACATTGTGAACGTGTGACACGATGTCTCTAAGCGTATCACATTGATATTTAGACCGATAGAACGTTGTTAGTGACCCAATCACAAAAATTTGGAGGACTTGTGACACAGTCTCATTGACACTAATCCATTTATATCAGCAGCGGGTCTATCACATCACTTTGTGAAAGTGTGACACGATGTTTCCAAGCGTATCACAGTGATATTTAGACCGATAGAACCTATATAGTCTAAGTACCGATAACAAAAATGTGAAAGACGTGTGATACACTCTCATTGACACTAATCCAATTATATCACCAGTGGGTCTATCACAATCACTTTGTGAAAGTGTGACACGACGTTTGGAAGCGTATCACATTAAATTCTCGACTGATAGAACGTTTATCACAAAAATGTGAACGACGTGTGATACACTCTCATTATTGACACTAATCCATTTATATGTATATCACCAGTGGGTCTATCATCACTTTGTGAAAGTGTGACACGATGTTCGCAAGCGTATCACATTGACATTAAGACTTGTGGACCATTTGCGCCGCCATTGTGCTGATCTCAGACGATCCTCTTTGTTAAGAGTCAGCGGCCATTGTTGTTCGACAAATATTGCTCAGGGAGGCTTGCCGGAGATATGAGTCGAGCTAGTGAAAACTGAAAATCCAGGACAAAAGCATCACCATCAGATACTTTATACAATTTTTCAAAAGCCTAGATTCTGTTCAGGAGGGGTAATTTTTAGTCCGCAGCTCCTGCCAGGGCCTAATCGTCAGAATCACGTCCGAAAGTCGAGTTTTCCCCCTGCCAGTGAAAGCGAGGGCCAGACAAACCTCCTCCTCTTGCTTAGTGTTAATACATGACGGAGACCTACAGTTTTAGGTGGGTTCCGAACCACCACAACCTTGATACACATATCAGTTGACATGCTGAACATATCCGAGGTAAATGCCGACTAGAAAAAATTTTGATAGGATCGGGATCGAACCGGTATGACGACCATCTAATCTAGACCACTTAGCTATGTGGTTACTGATTGGCTGGATTTACCTAATTTCGGAATGGACTTTTTTTCTATAAGTTAAACAAGGTTGCCATGCGTTGCTAGGGAAATAAAGTCGGAATTTTATTTCCCTAGCAACGCATGACAACCTTGTTTAACTTACAGAAAAAAATTCGGGTAATTTCCATTCCGAAATTAGCTAAATCTAGCCTGAGAGTTTCAGCCGGGTTTGCCCACGAACGAATTTCGAAAAAAAGTAATAACAACAACAAAATGGGGAAAGAAGTCGAGTTATAAGGTTAAATAAATTAAGCAATTCATAATTCTATCAGGTAAAAAACCAAAACAAAAATAATTAGTGCTTATCATAATTTAGATAAAGTTTCAAGTACCCCTTTTCAAAAAAATTCCCATCGACTCAAGCGTGCTTGGGGTAATCAATTTTCAAGTGGAAAATTCAAAAAATTCAACCCCTAACTTTTTAATTAAAATCTGAAGTTTGATGATTCGTGAAGTTCACCCGGCTGTGCTTCAATACTGAAACTGATCAGCCAGTCAAAAAGAATCCTCGCCCTTCGTCATCGCTGAAACCCGGAAGTCCTAGCCCCTAGAGACAGAACTTTCCAAATTATTCCATTTTTGAATTTAAGGCCGAGCATTCCCTATTTGTTTACGTTTTTTTTGCACATTTTATGAGGAAAAAATTGGATATTAAAATGTTCTGAAATATAGCGTGTCTTTTTCACGGCTGAAATTAACAGGTTGTGTTGTGATTTTTGTCAACAAAAAATTTGTCCGAAATTTACCGATCGTAAAATCACAAGCCTGTTAATTTCGGCCGTTAAAAAGTCATATTATATTTCAGAATATTTCAATACCATAATGTATAAACACAGTTCAGGAAAAAAATTCTGTGCGTCGGGATTAGACTTAGGAACATTTGAGAGGTGAATGCCGATCAGAAAAACTTTTGGTAGGGTTGGGATGGAACCTGTGCGTCTCTAGACCACTCGGCTATCGAAGCAGTTCCAGCCGCCCATCCGGAACGGAAGTCCTGGTTCAATAACAATAGCAAGCGAGTAAATCAATGAATCCGATGGCCACTGTCCAAGCTATCATGATGGAATTTCAGCCTTTCCGGAAGTTCTTTTATTTTCTACTGCTTCCTTCCGTTGTGCTGCATTCTTCCTCACTGGGTAGTTGCTATTGAAGAACAGGAATTTCGAAATTGCAACCGACTGCATCGAAATCTATTGATGAAACCAAGTCGAACGTTTCTTTATTCCGCATTTCTTAAACTCAAAGCTGGCTGCACGACATGCTATTGGTTGACTTTTTTTAACATCCTTAGGGAACTGTTGGATATTTATTTGTTCTGAAATATAATAGCTAGATATGTCTTTTTAACGGCTGAAATTGGCTGTGTTGTGATTTTAAGATAGGTTAGTTTCGAAAAAAAATTGTTGGCAAAAATCACTTCAATAGTTTCCTCATAAGGTGCAAAGAAAAAAATGTAAAGAAGCGTAGAAGCCCTTAAGACGTTTCGTAACAGAAAGTATTGAGCTACTTTGTCCCTTTATACTTGTGTGAAGATGTGCGATAGAGATGAGACATAGTGAGAATTGTTTGTATTGAGTGGCGGCTGTTTAACAGGGAGAGACATGAGGCAAAGAAGGGAGAAGAAGATTGCAGAGAAGCAAAGGGAGTGGAGGAGTAGATATCAGGGAAGCTCAGTCTGTCAAGGCACTTCACAAACAAATGCCCTACATTCTTATTCACAGTCCCATTCACTGTTTCCTTCTGTATCATCGTAAAAGTAGAAAATATAGTAACGCTACCGCAGACAGTCAAGTGGTCTAGCTGTAGAATCTAAGGTCGTTATCTTTAGAGGATCACTGCTGAGAGCGGAGTCACATAGGTTCAATCCCGATACTATCGAAGTTTTTCTGGTCAACCTCCACCTCTGATATGTATATCACGGCTTTGGTCGTTCGGAAATCCCCGAAAACTGTAGGTCCCCATCGTGATCTGGTATTTGGTAGTCCTACCAGCTGAGCATAATGGCTACTTCTTGATACGGTCTATAAGGGGAGTTCGCAATAGAGAGGGTGACGTTGAGGTTAAAGGCAGAGCCAGATTAACCTTCAATGAGGCACAAGCTAGACTCGATTTCTAGGCCCTTTTATTTTATTATCTTTGTTTTTTAGTGCCAAGCGAAGCAGAATGGGGGGGGAAAAGACAAAAAAGGAACACATTTTCGAGCGAGCGAAGCGAGCGAGCCGAAAATTTCCCTAATCTCCGTAAAATCTCCATATTTTCTAATTATTTTTACGTTGGGGCCCCTTCAGAGCGTAGGCCCTAAGCTATAGCTTATTTAGCTGAACGGTTAATCCAGCACTGGATAAAGGGTTAGTAAATAGATCTTAGTTTTCGCTCGTTAGAGGTTTCCGTTATAGTGGCAACTGAACTTGTACCCTTATTCTTTTTGTATCACCTATAAACTCACACCTCACTTTGAGAGTTGTGAAAAGTTCGAAGGATTTTTTTCCAAATCGAGAAATAGCAAAAAGGGAAAAAGTAAGTATGACAAGCGTTATGGATGGTTATGCCATTGTCATTTTCATGATGAATGTGTCCTATATGTGAGCATGCATGCCAAAGTTGTGGTCCTCGATCGCCGCAGGTGATGGCTATGATGAATATTCGGGGTAATCGCCCAATGCTATTAAATGGATCCTTACCACAAGTGCGATATATTATTCACAGCAGGTTTATGGTTTTATGAATTTACCAATTTTTTGCAATCGGAAATGAAAATTTGTAATTCGGGTGGGTTATTCAAATAAAGTACCCAAGTAACCATGGTCGTTATAGGGAGGAACGTTATAGAGAGGGTTTTTTTTAGGGAGTATATCGATATCAATGTAGAGAAGGTCGTTATGAAAAGTATCGCATATACAGGGTCGTTATACAGAGGTGGAGTCCTTGTGGACAATTCGTGGTCAAACACATTGGTACACTAAGGGTGCGTCCCACCATGCCCAGTTAAAATTTAACTGGAGATTTACCATGTTAAATTTAATTCAAAAGTTAAATTTAACATGGTAAACATAGGACAAAATCTCCAGTTTAATTTTAACTGGGCATGGTGGGACGCACCCTTAATACAAAATGTTGCACAGATTTACCTCAGACGTCGACAAGTTCAAAAGTGAAGAAGCGATCAGCAAAAACTTACCTGAAACCAACAAAGAATAAAATATATTATTTAAAGAAAAAAAAAGTGGTGTCAGAAGTGAAACGGTTTGGAAATTTGGAAATTTCTAGTTTTGGTGCCTTCGGGCCAAGGACTTAACCAGCCGAGGGGGTAACCACTCCAGAGATTCCATTGAGATTCCATAAAGATTTTCAAAGCTTCCCAACGATATTCATAGAAAGAAACACCAAAGGGGTAACCACTCCAAAAAATTCCAAGATTCCCTGAGATTTCATAAAGATTTCCAATGATTCCCAACGAGATTCCCAACGAATGGTTAGCCCCTCGTAACCAGCGATAGGTGTGTAGAGGCCTTTCTATCGAGACGTACAGTGGCACCCTATATTTAACGCACTTTGGCTATACCTATAGGTAACTAAGTTTTCAAAGGGCGTTCTCAAAGCTTCTTGTACCAGCTTCAGGTCGCGTTAACACTGCTCCACAACGGGCTGCTTTTGGAAAGGGAGTTGGAAGTTATCCTGTAGGTCCTGAAAATTCGTTTGAGAATTGCGGTATTTTGGAATTAACTAATGTGTTATACGGCGAATAAAGGTGCAGAAACTTCCAATGTTCCGGGTCCTGGGTTCGAATCCCGGTAGCAGCAATTTTCTGTTGGTAGCATGGATGTCACACCAAATATTCATTTGGTTTCAGTCAACAATCAGATTATTTAATTAACATTTCACCAGTTGCTAAAGTCTACTTTAGGGTCCCCTAAAAGTTCACTTTAGCGTTATCCTCCCGAAAAGAAAATTGGTACCTTTCACCATCCTGCCGATAGCGCCCTTATCATAACGTTAGCTATAGACAAGATTGGAGAATATCTTCAATTGCAATTCCAATAAGTACATTTTCCCAAATTTCCAATGGTTTCTTGCAATCCTACCCCTTGTTCTTTCTAATTTTGAGTGAATCGTCACAGGAATTGAAATTAGCATTGTTCTTAGCAGCACAGCTGAACCGTGAAAGACCTTGGCTTCCTTTCCAATGAACCAAATTTATTGGGACTTTTTGTACCCTTTGCGAGGATTCTCTACTCTTTAGCCGATTACGCCCACAGAATAAGTTCAAAAAGAGAGGTCGAAACTCCTGCAGCTCCCCGCTTCAAACCCCCTCGAGGTAATTTGTAGCTGCCGCTGTTGCTGTTCTCAACTGTCCAATGGCGTCCAGTTACACAAAAAAGTTAACTCAAATAATTGTTTTTAGCAACGTTTTCACCCTCGGGGAGTTTTGGCTGAAGTTCGTTTCAACAGGTGACGGAAGTTACTGCAGTACATTTGACTTTAGGCAGGTTTTCTGTTATTTCATTTTTAGTTTGCACCATCAGATGTCTCGTTAATTTTTGGTATCTATACCTGTCTCTATTTTGTCTCAGAAGGCAGACACTGTGTTTGAGAAAGTAACGATTTTCGGGTCTTCTAAAATGAAAGACTGAGAAGATAGCTATGGGTATATAATTTATGGTGGTTTAGTTATGCACGAAAATTTCTTGTCTTGCTTTTGTTCTTGCATTTCTTGCATGCAAGAACAAGAACAAAAACACGAACAAGAGTTGATTTTGGCTACAAGAACAAGAAATGACTTGCAAGAACTAGACCTCTTGCAAGAGCCCTCGCAAGAGTCTTGCATAAACCCAGGCAGTTTTTTTCCAAAGCTTCATTCATGGATGGCAGTCTATATTTTGTACCAAAAACTCTGCAGACTGTGCGACGATAGATTGAACGTGAATTGGCCGTTCGGCTGGCCACAAATTATAACCTCAGAAACTTCCATGCGTAATATGCAAGAAATTGCAAGAATCTCGCAGCAAGAACAAGAACAAGATATGATTTTTACTGCAAGAACAAGAGCAAGAAATACCTATTCTTGTTCTTGCACCGTGCAGCACTACTGGTGCTTACAGCTCTTGGTCCGAAGGCACAGATGTTAATTAAATATACTAATTGTAGGCCCCGAAGTCAAATGAATATTTGGTGTGACATCCATGCTACCAACAGAAAATTTCAGGTTACCAGGATTCGAACCCAGGACCTCAGTCGTGTGAGTCTAGCGTTTTCCCACTAGACCAATGCAAGGCCGCCCCTACTACGTTAAACTCAATAATCAAGTGGCAATGACGAGTGGTACTTTAGGGCTGCGCCTATCACTTGCAAACAGAGTCTGGTCTGAATGTGAGGTATTCTGAAGAGCAGAAAGCGTGGTTTTGACTGTGTTGATAGAGAGAAGGGTGACGAGCCTGCGACGCCGATTATATTGACCAACTTGACGCGAGGGTCAGGATAGGGAGGAACCAGGGGGTATCGAAACCTCCACTCTCTGTATACCTAGGGTAGTTTAGTCTTGTGTAGTGTACCTAACACTTCTCTTATACACTAGCACCCTCTTCTTAGCCTGTTATTTAAAAAGACAAGAACACTGTTTCTTTCTCAAACAAAGTGTCTGTCTTCTTAGGACAATAGAGACAGGTCTGCGCAAAAGTTGGCTGCACCATAGTCCCGTAGGCCAACTGTTTATAAACATTACCCAAGAGCGGCACTTCACTTGAGCGACAATGGCCGTGCGTCAACCACAGTTATCAAGCGCCCTAGGCCAATGAAAAATGTAAATGGGAACACTATTCCTTTCAATAAAAATCATATTATAAAATCAAAATCTCTCTTAGAAAAGGCTTGATGGAACAAGTGGTACTAAGTGAATAGGATCCTGACTTAGTGGGACAGAGGGGAATCGAATTCCAATCACCCCCTTAGCCCCCTTATCCTCCCTTTAGCCATTCTGACCCCCCCCCCCTCAGAACCCTCCATTCCTCATTATTCTCATCTTTCACTTCCAATTTCCCGCTACTGGAATTTTTTTCCAGCCCTTTTCGTGAGGGCATTCAAGACCATGTCATATATTCCAACCTTTTTCTAAATTAAACCGATGAAATCTCTTAGAACATAAAAATTCTATTCAGAGCAGTCCGTGGCTTGAAACCGAAGAAGGGTTGGCCGAGGCAGATTAGGAGGGAGCGGAAGCCGCGAGAGGAAAATATTCCTTCCGCCGGGATTCGAACCCGGACCTCTCAGGAGACAAGTCAGACGCCTTGACCCTTTGACCACCGAGAAGCACAGCCGTTGATCATTTAAGATAGCAACTATCCCGCATTGAAACTGTCGAAAAGTATCTGGTAGGTACCTCTGTCTTAGACACTTTTATAGTGTTCCAAAGTCGATCAGGGTAAATGATTGTCCACTAAATCCTATTATCAGTTTGGAAAAGATCTAACAATTCACAAAACTACTTAAAAATGGTTAAATTTAAATGAAAATAAAGAAAAGTTAGGAAACCGCTATAAACTTAAACGAAAAAGTGACAAAGAAAATAGGAACTGTACTTTATAAGAATTTTGTCTTGAAGAATTTCAAGAAACTTTGAGACAGATTCCCTGTACATTTTCCATATAGTCAATGAAAGTTTTGTCTATTGCATAAGACAAGTATAGCCTTATTCGACAGCAGAGCGGTGAAGATGGCTATCTCTAAGGGAGCCGGGTCACACCGGTTCGATCCCGACCATATCAAATTTTTTCTGATAGCTCTGATATGTTCAGCACGTCAAGGGACATGTATATCGAGGCTGTGGTGGTGCAGAACCGACCTAAAACTGTAGGTCCCCATCGTGTACTAACAAGAAGCCCCAGACACACTATGGGGGATCCTCAGCCATTATGTAGGCAGCTCAGCTGGCTGACGCTGCTACTATATCGTACAGCATGGTCCTTTACGGCCCACTCGTGTATGGGGTAGGGTGGTAGAGTCCATTGTGTGGCTGGCTTCGTGGTGCGTCACTCTGTCACAGCTGACTTCCCCTCTTCATTTTCCTCATGCATTATAAAAAGCGTATAGAGACAGAAATACAGCCAGACCGACACAGACACCGTGTTTGAATGCTCATGGGTTCACACGGCTTATTTCCGTGTCCGGTGTCCGGGGAGGTGTTGTGCTGGAAACAGAGATCCTGTGGTAGTTTACACAAGTGACAAACTATGATTTTCCTATGCATTCAGTGTAAGCTCCCAAATCTGTGAAAAGAAGCACATAGTTTCTGTAATTGAAGCTTTGCTGATCGCTAATTGAATGAATCAGTGGGGTTGGCCGTACCCATGACTAATTTGCAATTACGTCTGGCGCGTGCTCCAGTTTAATGTTTCTGGTTTAGGGGAGTAGGTACTTATAAGCTCGGTCTGCGGTAAATTGCTACAAGAGAGAGGGGAAGTTACGGGGGCTGGGTTGAGACCAGTTCCAGGAATAGCACTATGCGAGGAGTAACCACTCTAGGAATCTCTCTGGGAATCTCAGGCAATCATTGGAAATCTTTATGAAATCTCAGGGAATCTTGGAAATTTCTGGAGTAGTTAACCCTTCTGGGTACATCTTTCCACGAATCTCGTTTAGAATCTCAGGAAATCTTTGGAAATCTTCATACAATCTCAGGCAATATCGAGCAATCTCTGTACCTAGTGGTTACCCAGGACTTCACTGCACCATAGGTCACCTTGCGAAAAAAAGACGGTTAACTTTGTAAGATGGGCCAGTAACAACTGTTTGCTTATACACTCCATCAGTCTTCTTAGCCTGTTATTAAGAAGACAAGAACACTGTTTCTTCCTCTAACGAAGTGTCTGTCTTCTTAGAGTTATAGAGACAGATAGTCAGGTCTGAGCTGAAGTTGGTTTGATTGTACCTATACCTGGTACGTTCATGAGGCGCGGATTTTATCATTTTGGAGATGAAATTAGGATAGATATCCTGTTTCTAGCCACAAAATAAAAAGTCAGCAAAAACAAGGAAGAGTTATTTTCAGGGCCGCCCACAGCGTTCGCGGGCCCCAATGCGGACCACTCCCGGGTCCCCTCCACCCCCCCCCCCCCTTCCCCCCAGGGCCGGATTTGTACTAATTGCCGCCCTGGGCACGAATAATTCCTATGCACCAGGTTTTAAATATTGATAAGAGGCTCATACAGACTGAAATTTCACTGTAACAAGTACCTAATCGAGCGAGCAAAGCGAGCGAGAAGAAATTTTGAGATCCAAAAGTTAGCAGGGAAAAAACGCTTATTTATTTATTCATTTGCTTTTTCTAAACCGTGCCAACCGCTTACGGCGGCGGGCCACTCTGACCCCCGAAAAAGAAAGCCATCAATCGAGCGAGCGAAGCGAGCGAGAAGAAAATTTGAGATCCAAAAGTTAGCAGGGAAAAAACGCTTATTTATTTATTCATTTGCTTTTTCTAAACCGTGCCAACCGCTTACGGCGGCGGGCCACTCTGACCCCCGAAAAAGAAAGTCATCAATCGAGCGAGCGAAGCGAGCGAGAAGAAAATTTGAGATCCAAATAGTTAGGTAGTCCTTATAAAAATATCTTTTCTTGTATGAAGGCGAGATTTTCCGCCCTGGGCAAGTGCCCATAATGCCATTAGGTAAATCCGGCCCTGCTTCCCCACAGTCATGGATGGAAATAGTTGATGTTTAATTAAGGACAATACTTTGGAAAAAAAATCTGGGGGCCCGCGGGCCCCTTCGGGGCCCCGGGCCCCAATGCGCCGCGCATTACCCGCATTATGGAGTGTCCGGCCCTGGTTATTTTTGTAATCACGTTAATGTGGGAAGAGGAGACAAATGGGTCTGGTTTTTGGTATTTTACTTCAATTTGAACCAGACTTTTTGTTTTTTAGCGTCAGCCGACATGCGGATGCAAAATGGAATTTGCATTTTTTTTAGTAAATTTTTTATGGGCAGTATGATTCTATTTCTGTCATACAAACTGGATAATACTGGTACATGCACCGCCATTAATAGCGGCCATCTTGAAGTGACGCAGATTGCTGAGCAGCCACGTGATGGAAAATGCTTGTAAACAAACCCTGGTTGGTCAATAAACAAACACTTCGTTTATGATCAGTCCAGAAGTCGTTAGTGCGACGGTAAACCCTAGAGTATAGAGAAACCCATTTGTCACCATGGAAACAAACAAACAAACCAACAAACAATTATTATCAAACAGTTATGGTACAAATCCAAAAATATGGATGGGACGATGGAGACCTACAGTTTTAGGCTGGTCCCGAACCACCACGGTCTCGAAATACATTTCACTTGACAAGCTGAACATAGCAGAGGTGAATGCCGATTGAAAAAAAATATTGGAAGGCTCGGGATCGAACTGGTCCCTTAGAAGTTGACCATGTAGACTCTATACCACTGAGCTATCATGAGTTCGTTAGTTCGCAATCCATTCTCAACCCATATAAGAAAGGTTCCAGAAAGGTAGGAGGCAATAAAAAGGATCTCTTTGGTCAAGTCCTGGGGATTACTAAGTAACTTAAAAGGATTCCCTTCCTCTCGGGCCATTCAGACCGTTCAGAGATCCAAAAATTCCAATTTATCCGTTCGAAATAAGAGCCTGAAGAGGCCGTCAGCTTTTTACAGGCCTTACAATTCTGCTGCGCCACTGAGGAATTCAAATCAGAGATACTGAAAAAGGTCTTTAGAAATTTGTTGCTTTTCAGAATTTTTTAGGACTGAAAAGAAAGTGAGGTTTGAAAAAAATGGAGTAAAGTATAAAGTGACTTCGACTTTCAACAGGACAGCCTTGATAGCTCAGTGGTCTAGGTGGCTGTCTTGATAGAAGAACGCCGGTTCGATCCCGATCCCAGCAAAGTTTTTCTGATCGGCATTCACCTCTGATATGTTCAGCATGTCAGTGAAATGTGTATCGAGGCTGTGGTGGTTCTGAACCCACCTAAAACTGTAAGTCCACCACCTTTGTTCCATCTTCCAGTCATCCCTCTCTAATAACAGGAACATCACTCTCGTCATATAGTGACTATTAAAGAGTAAAATTTTCAAAATGGCTATTCTCTTGCTTGACGGCGAAAAACCCGGTTATGTAAATTTAGTAGGTACGCTAGGCACACTGCAGTAGAATCTACAAAATTTTCAAAAATTTAATATGGAACACACAAAATGCATTTTTCCCTGAGTGAGGGAAAGTCCAGCTTTTTGCATGGCTTCTGTAACATCAAACCCGTATTTTTTCCTACATGGAACTTTTTTATTATTAATGACTGTCAACAAACATGGCAGTTGGCCCCTATCCCCACCAGTGCAGCACTCGATCAGTGTAATGCCCTCTTTCCCTTCCCAAATTCAAATTTTCAGTGTTTTTGGTAACAAAAAATCGGTCTATCCCTCAAATTTTTTCTACGTATTTAAGAATTTTGGTAAGCACTGAGTAACTAAGGTGTAAAAAATTGGTTTATGACGTCACGGGATAGCAAGTTAAGGCCGTCTACGTCATCAATTATTAAGAGGCTATGTTGTGATTTCAAGATCGGTTAATTTTGAACAATTTTTTTGCTGACAAAAATCACTAGATCGTAAAATCACAACCTAGCCTCTTAATTTCGGCCGTTAAAAAGACACATTATATTTCAGAACATATAACCAATAGTTTCCTCATAAAAGGTGCCGAAAAAAACGTAAACAAGGCAATACAGATAAGAAACGTATTCATGCAGGAAATATCCAAGGTATTCCTAAACCATTTTTCACTCTTTCAGCACTGCTGATTTCAGTTTAAACCCGATAACAAGTCTGACAGCAACTCCCTAGCCGCCTTTTTGAAGTAAGCACTTTTAGAAAAATAAGGAACCTTTTCAGAAAATGTATGAAAGGTGGTGTTGGTGTAAAGAAATTTTGTAGGGCCGTAATAGGGAAGAACCGCGCTAACGAATATTTCTGAAATATTTTTGAAATGTCTCAAAAAGCTTTACAAACCGCTGTTAAAGTGCAAAATCTCTCATACAAGTGGCGCGATACTCACTAGAAAGAAGTGAAGCAAACTATTATAATCATACTGAAAGAAACGACTAGACGAGGTTCTACAACACTTCGGTCGTTCTTTAGGTTCTTGTAGAAGAATTTGGCTGCTCTAAAAGCTAAACATAGTGTGCTACACGAACGAGATACAAATGACTGCGAATAAAACACTATGTTTAGCTTTCACTGGAGAACGAATTCCTTCGAAAGGTAGCAATGGTCGTGCAATTACCATACTAAATACAGTATGCCATAGAGGTAGCTAGATGTTGTGGTTTTGGCAAAAAGAAAAAAAAAACTAAGGTATCTTGTGTGATTTTTGGCCAAATCAAATCCTACGGTATGCCTCTAAAAACGGCGCAAAATCGCATGAAGAAGAAAAAAATACAAATCAGAAAAATCTCCATTTTGCGGAGAATACGTGGTTTAGGTTTACCTAAGGATGTCGCTGAGGCCCTCAGCGGGGCTAGTAGAGGCTGGAGAACGCGGAGCTGATTTTTAATGTCCTCCCATTTGCAATTCAAATTTTATTTTTTTTAATTAAATGAGGGTGGCGAGTGCATTTTTCCGTCAGCTGCCATGCCTCAAACAAACAATGCTTACAATTGTTTTTATTTCATTAGAGTAAAACGTGAGGTGTGAAAGCAGCGTGCCAGGACCGAGTGACTTAGAGGAGTACATCGTTTTCTATTTGGGAGTCAATAGATAGGATGTAAGGTTAGGGCCGAAATTTCGTGTTCGAAACTTTTTTGGACAAATAATCATGGTATTCAAAGTGTATGGAAAATGCGTGTACACCCACTATCAAATTACATAATCATGTTTTCGCAGGGGTAGTGAAATAAGTATTTAATCTATGTCTCATATAAAATATAATACATATAATAAACCTTATAAGCGGCATTTAACTATAAATTAACTATAGAAAAAATTAATTAATAAATATCCAACAGCTGAAAATAGTCTCTATATAACCTTCAAAAACAAAAACTTACTCCACTAGTAGATAAATTAACGCACCCATACTACTGAAAAAATTTGCCGGTAGCGGTATTCGAACCAGGGACCTCCACCGAAAGGATTCTCTCATAAATCAAAACCCGCAGCAACGCAGTCAAGCATTAGCAGCGCTCAATTTGAAGCTGCGGAGCGTAGAGTGGTTTTTAAAGAATTGCTCGCTGGCTCGGGATTTTCATTAGAACTGTGCCGTGTAGCCATACTTCACTCTCAATATAATATAACATGTAATCGTGGAGCCCCTTCGTTTACAGTTAAGGGTCCATTCAACATCCTTTCGCTTCAAGTAATTAAGGGCCACTAGACATTCTCGACGAAATCCACGAAAATCACTGTGCGAAAGTAAATATTCGAAAAAAAAAATGTGGACTGGTAGTTGACTGTTTAAAATCGCTCCTGTGGGCTTATTACTCTATTTCATGCAAAAATACAACATAGTCTCACGACAAAGAGTCTCAGGTTTATATCACCCAATAAACACCTTTGACTCGCCCTGTAACTGCGGAATAGGACTTGAAGTTTGTAGCATTGCGAACCAAGTACGTGTATTTCCCCTTAAGGGTCCGCTATACCTGACGGTGCATTTTTTGCCAGATTTCCCATTTTTTTTACTGGTTTCCGAGATACAGCACTTTTCTTGAGGTATGCGATGCTAGCATTTGCAAAACAGTTGCAATAAAAGAAACCAGTGAGAAATTGGGAAATCTGCTTCGAACACGACCTAGAACATTGTTAGGGCTAGGTACAGGCAAAATTTTGTGTCTTTCCAACCAAGGGTAAACCTTGAAAATGAATCGCCGCTCGCAATGTTAATCTTATGGGCGGCAAAAAATGCATCGTCAGGTATAGCGTCCTCTTAATGGCCGAAATTAATAGGCTGCATGGCGATTTTACTATCGAGTGATTTTAGTCAACAATAATCCGAAATTAACCGATCGTAAAATCAACACACAGCCTGATGGCCGGCAAATGGCCGAGGAACGTCAGAGGACGTAAAGAAGTGAGACGAATGATATATACGAGGGATAAAAAAAGAAAAATCCTCTGAAAGGGGTGGGCGTTGGGTTCAATTGCGAAATTGAGCTCCCTAGTTCGAAGCCTCAGAAGTGCGGCAATCAGACCTCGCGGGGAAGCCATGCAAGTTTTTCCATTTTCATCCAGACACCGTAGAGAAGGATTATCTCCCGGATGAAATCCGGAGATGAGAGAGAGAGAGAGATGAGAGAGAGGCAGAGAGAGAGATGAGAGAGAGGCAGAGGCAATTTCTCAACGGTACTCTAGAAGTGAATTTTCTTTTTAGGTAGCTGAAGTTTTACAGGGGTGGAGGGGACAAACCCAGCAACTAGACTATTTCAAAAATGGATACAGATCAGTAACTCAGGAAATGTCGAGGGGGTAACCACTCCAGAGATTCCTTGAGATTCCATAAAGATTTTCAAAGATTCCCAACGATATTCATAGAAAGATGAACCCCGAAAGGGTAACCACTCCAAAAAAATTCCAAGATTTCCAATGATTCCCAAGGAGATTCCCGACGAGTGGTTAACCCCTCGGAGTATGTATTCTGATGGCTGACATAACTTCTGTATAATCGCATTTTCGATTCTGGCCAGTAAATAAAAAGTTATTACACTTTAAACTAAAGTGACCGGATTTTAGGTTGGTATAGGAAGTGAAAATACCGAAAGTGACGTAAGCTTTGGATACTTCTGCTACACTCCGCATCTTCTGCTATACCTATATCACCAAAAATATCGATCCGATATCGAACCTGAATTCAAAATTTTCAACCCGCTATACCTATCTAAGAAGGGAGAAGACCCTTGGAAAAAATGTAGGGCTCTACAACACCGTTTAGAACACCTTTATTGCGGCTGATATGATTCTCCAAATACCATTCAACAAGCTCATAGTGTTAGCACACGACTGGGACCTACAATTTCAAGTGTGTTCCGAACCACCACAGTCTCAACACACATTGAAGTTGTGATACTGAACATAACAGAGGTGAATGCCGATCAGAACAACTTCCATATAGTCGGGATTGAACCGGTTTGTCCAGGCTCTCAATGTTCCTCTTAAGGGTCCGCTATACCTGACGATGCATTTTTTGCCGCCCATAAGATTAACATTGCGAGCGGCGATTCATTTTCAATGTTTACCCTTGGTTGGAAAGACACGAAATTTTGCCTGTACCTAGCCCTAACAATGTTCTAGGTCGTTTTCGAAGCAGATTTCCCATTTTGTTTTACTGGTTTTCGAGATAAAGCACTTTTCTTGAGGTATGCGATGCTAGCATTTGCAAAACAGTTGCAATAAAAGAAACCAGTGAGAAACTGGGAAATCTGCTTCGAACACTCCCTAGAAGATTGTTAGGGCTAGGTACAGGCAAAATTTTGTGTCTCTCCAACCAAGGGTAAACCTTGAAAATGAATCGCCGCTCGCAATGTTAATCTTATGGGCTGCAAAAAATGCATCGTCAGGTATAGCGTCCTCTTAATACAAAAGACTTTGGTGATAGCGGGATTTGAACCCACGACCTTTGCGTCCTTTGTGTTGTAATAATTAACTACAGTTCTATAAATAGATGGAACTGTTCAACCGGGAAACATCGACTGTTCAAATTCTCAAATTCAGGAGAATTTCCCAAGTCAGGTTTAAAGTGAAAAGGGCAACCCCCGCCTTCCCCCCTCTCCCCCCTTTCTCAAATTGTGGCTACTCCTCCTGTCATTTCTCATTATGACTAATGACTTATGACTCATTGCTGATTAATTAGTTTTGACTTTCGATCTACCATTAGGAAATAGTTCATGTTTCGAACCACCTTTAAGCTGCTTCAAACAATCGTGAAACACGTGGTAGCAGAATAATTTTTTCGCTATAATAAACAAACAGGATTGTCTGGTGACCCTTAATCTACCCTCTAACTAACGTTAAGATAAGGGCGCTATCGGCAGGATGGTGAAAGGCACCAACTTTTCTTATCGAGACGATAACGCTATAGTAAGCTTTTAAGGGACACTTATAATTTATCTATAGAGTGGCTTAAACTGTAGTGTTCCCTTAAAGTTGACATTATAGCTACATTGAACTTTATCCACTTGTGAAATCCAAACTAACTAATGAGTTAATTTAGTACAAAACAAAATTGGCGAGTGTTATAATGTAGATAGCTGAGATCTTCGGTAACCTAACCCTCTTTTTCGTTGTGAGTTATAGTCCCCTCCTCCCTCCCCCTTGTAAGGGCGTAAGACAAAACTGGGGGGGAAGGGGGTTGATAAATATCTAGGGGAGGGAGAAACCACGTGGTCAACCCCAAAAGCCAGCGGGTAATATAACTAACAACCTTCATATCAGGATACGGTCTAGAGATGGTTGTCATTAAGACCCGGGTCACACCGGTTCGATCCCGATCCTACCAAAATTTTCTCAGCATCTGAAAAAAAATGTATGTTGAGGCTTTGTAGGTCCACGCTAACACGATGGCTACATGGGTATACTCCAAGTCAGGCTGGGAGCATACCCATTTCTCATAATTTCTTGCAAATCTAGGGCTGATCAAAACTTCTTCTTGATGAGGGAAATATCTGCTCAGGGTCGGATTGGCATTTTTAGCGTATGGTAGGATATGGAACCCAAATCCGGATCGGCGTCAACTGAAAATCTTCAAGAAATTATGAGAAATCGGTATGCTCCTAGCCTGACTTGGACTATAGCTGGTATTTGGCATTGCTGCCAACTGAGCACGATGGATATAATCAGGCTATTGCATGGTAGGTATCGAATATAAAGAATCTGTACAGGACATAACCAGTGTTGTAGGAACTTAAATTTGTTCCCAAGGTCTTCTCCCTTCGTAAAAATAGCGGGTTGAAAATTTTGATTTCCGGTTTCATAGTTGAGACAGTAGAGTGGCTGTGTCCTTGTCAGACTTTGACAACTTTCGTTGATGGTTCTTACAGATAGCTTTACAGTGAGATAGGTAGCAGAAGATTCGAATCATAGCAGAAGTAGGCAAAGCTTACGTCACTTTCGGAATTTGCACTACCTAATCTAAAATGCTATAATATAGAAACTAAGTCAGCCATTAGACTACATAATCCAATTATTTCCTGCTGAATACTGATTTTTTCGGATTCTTGAAATGGTCTAGTGCCGAGGGGGTAACCACTCCCGAGATGCCTTGAGATTCCATAAGGATTTCCAAAGATTCCAAACGATATTCATAGAAAGATGAACCCTGCCTGAAGGGGTAACCACTCCAAAAAATTCCAAGATTCCCTGAGATTTCATATAGATTTCCAATGATTCTAAACGAAGTTCCCAACGAGTGTTTAGCCCCTTCTCTAGTGCCTTGGCTTGTCCCCTCCGAAGGCGGCGAAAGGCAAGAAAAAAGGTCGAAGGATAAGGGCGGCAATATAAAAGGTGGAAGGTAAGTGTTGGGCTTGTAAGCTTTTAAGCCCAAGTTTTAATTATAAAAGAGTGATTTTAACCTTTTGGATTGGAGCAGACCTCAAGTGGTTTTTATGCCTCGTTTTTGTACTTAGCTGAACCAATAAGCTTCACCTCAAACTGGTTTTCTTCGCCCCAAACTGGTTTTCATCACGGATTTCAGAACTTGAAAAAGTTCCCCCTTTATCTTTTTACGGCAGCAATAATGATTAAGGTAGAACAATTAGAAATTCAAAGGCTAAATTTCACCACTTTCCGATAGTGTCTATAACGAGAGGATTTAACGAACGGATTTACGTTATCGTACGTTTAGCTTAGGACAAGTGCGATCGCAGAAAACAAGTGCAAGCGCAAGGCATTTGTCGTAAGCTAAACATACGATAACGTAAATCCGTTCGTTAAATCCTCTCGTTAAAAGACACTATCGGAAAGTGGTGAAATTCAGCCTTAGTCTATATGTGAGAAGTATGAAACTTTTTAAGGTGGTTCAATACTCATTACTACATTTCTGCTATACCCGTAGGTTAAACATTGCGACCTACGAGTTAACGGTAACTGCACCTTCATTTCTATCGTTCGATAGTACTTTTTCTCCCGTGAAAGCTAAACATAGAGTCCTAATCTCAGTCAATTATTTTGCGTTCGAATAACACACTATGTTTAGCTTTTAGAGAGCCACGGCCAATAGCGATATTGCAATTACCAGTCTCATTCAGTACCGTAGTGTCCTTTGTAAAAGCTAAAGAGTATGTGATTCGCATGCGTTCGAATAGCACACTATGTTTAGCTTTTGGAGTGGAAGTGTCATATAGAACTTATAACTTATAACTCATACAATTCACGATGGATGGGAGAATGAAAAGAATATTCCAGCATTGCGGGAATACACTTTGGCTGGATAAACGTTGTTTTGTTGCACTGAACGTCCCCCACGTTGGGGCGGTAAGCGTTCTATTGTTCGCGGGTGTAATTTCCATATTGGAAAGACTTTCCCTCCCTGTCGTCGCGTAATGTAAGCCGTTCAGGGTGGCTGTGCTGTTGCGAGTCGAAGGGGATTCTTTAACCATCCAGTAGAATATCTACCCTCGAATTTTTCACCACTATATTATATTCCCTTAGTGGCTGGGCTCTGAGTGAGGAGGCTATGAGGCAAACGACTCAGGATCGAGTCCAGGACTGTCCAAATTTTTCCCCAGGAAAAAATTTTTCAGCTAACTTATAGCTAGTTCCAGAACTAAAGGCCGTCTACGCAGTCTTGCTTGTTTACGTTTTTTCTGCACACTTTATGAGGAAACCTCGGAGGAAACTATTGGGTATTTAAATGTTCTGAAATATAAGATGTCTTTTCAACGGCCGAAATAAACAGGCTCTTTTATAATTTTACGATCGAGTGATTTGTCGAAAATTAACCGATCGTAAAATCAGAGGATATATTTAAGGGTCCGCTATACCTGACGGTGCATTTTTTGCCGCCAATAAGATTAACATTGCGAGCGGCGATTCATTTTCAAGGTTTACCCTTGGTTGGAAAGACACAAAATTTTGCCTGTACCTAGCCCTAACAATGTTCTAGGGAGTGTTCGAAGCAGATTTCCCATTTTTTTACTGGTTTTCGAGATACAGCACTTTTCTTGAGGTATGCGATGCTAGCATTTGCAAAACAGTTGCAATAAAAGAAACCAGTGAGAAATTGGGAAATCTGTTTTGAACACTCCCTAGAACATTGTTAGGGCTAGGTACAGGCAAAATTTTGTGTCTTTCCAAACAAGGGTAAACCTTGAAAATGAATCACCGCTCGCAATGTTAATCTTATGGGCAGCAAAAAATGCACCGTCAGGTATAGCGTCCTCTTAAATATCCTCATAAAGTGTGCAGAAAAAACGTAAACAAATAGCGAATGTATGTATACGGAGGAGGACAGAGAGCTCAGCAGGCTGGGGCTGTGCATGCTACCGCGCGGCTAGATGCACGAACTTCTTGAATAGTCAAACATGTTACAAAAATTCTTTTTCTTCCCTTTTCAAGCAACAATATCTCGCATGAGAGAGTCAAGTCCTATGCTAGCAGTATACAAAGAACCTTTCTCGAAACTTGCGTAGAGATCCAGCAACGTAAACAAAAGTTTTGAAAGCGTAATTCAAAAAGTTTTGCTTTGAAGTGCTCAGTCTTCAGATGTTTCAGCTACAGTTTCTGTTGCTGTCAGCGAGGGAGAAACTGAGACTTCTTGTTCCAACATTCAGGCTCATGTACTGGCGAGTATATAGACACAAGTAGATGGTGGTCTTTAGTGTTCGATACCCGACCTTATCAGAGTTTTTCTGATCGGCATTAACCTCTGATATATGTTCAGCATGTCAAGTGAAATGTACAGGGTGTTTCAGACCACCCGTGCCACTAGTTTTCCAGCGAAACCCGACAAGATAGAGGGATGAAATAAAAATTTTGCAATCTATGTTAAGGGTGATCTATTTCTGGAAATTAGTAGCGTTGACCATAGGCGCCCGTAAGGGGGAGTTTCAGGGAAGTCATGTGTGAGATCTCGGAATTTTCAAATTCTGTACTATAAAATAAGTCTTCATAACGGCAGAAATTAATTTTTGTCAAAAAAAAAAGTCAAAAATCACTACATAGCCGTTAAATAGACATATATATATATATCAGAACCTTTCAATATCCAGCAGTGTCATCAAAACATGGTGGAAAAGGACGTAAACAAATAGCAAATGTTAATTATTCCGTCTTAAGTAAATGAATGGGCTCACTGCAACAGGCACACGCAAATTGAATTGAATTAAATTACATGAAAATATAGTGAGAGTGAAGCAAGGTTCTCCAGCTCCAGCTAAGCGGAAGTAGAGATGTAGAGATGTACGAAACAGAAACTGAAAGCTGGAGCAGAAAGAGCCAGTACCACCTGGAAATTTGAGCAGAAAGAGCCAACTCCATCTGCCTTGCTGGATGAGCCAACTCCATCTGCCTTGCTGGATTAGCAATCGGGAAATGGTGCATCAGTTAATGTTGAGTGACTCATTGCTTACAAATTGTCAACTTAGTTAGGTAAATAATTAATGATCTGACAATACCCGAAACTTGGCATTCCGGCAATTTTTTGAGGATACTGTTGGATATTAAAATATTCTGAAATATAATATATCTTATTAACGTCCAAAATTAACTGGCTATGGTGTGTTTTTACGATTGAGTAACTTCGGATAAATTTTTGATTGACAAAAATTACTCGATCGTAAAATAACATCGCAGGTTGTTAATTTCGGCCGTTAAAAAACAAATTATATTTCAGAGCATTGTAATAGAAAAAAGTGCCCTCAAAAAATTGTCGGAAAAAACGTAAACAAATAGCAAATTTGCGCATCTTAAAGGACTTTGAAGGAAGGTATTCCGAGAAAATTTCCCCTCAAATAATTAACCGTGTAGCATACTCTTTTACTCTTGAGCTAACCACAGAATCGGAAGTATGTAAAATAATTAAGGAATTGAAAAATAAGCTAACACCTGACCTTGCTAGAATTTCAGAACACTTCCCTCTTAATTCAAACTTTCACTCTTATAAAACTCGGTCGTGTTCAAATATACATGTAGGCAAATTTGCTACCTCCCTTCGTTTGAACAGTCCTCCGATTTTAGGTGTTCGTCTATATAACGCTCTCCCGGTTGAAATTAAATCTGAAGAAAGTTTAACGATTTTTAAAAAATTGCTAAAATCATATTTACTTGAAAATGTTTTTTATAGTTTAGATGAATTTCTAAATTTGTAATTTAACTGGACAACCAGGCGTTTTATACTTTAGTTCCACCTATTTTTGGAGGGACAAGGTCAACAAAACGTAAAAAAAAAAAAAAAAAAAAAAAAATCCCCTTCCAGGTAGCAGTTCCCCTTCGTGCTGCAGTGGACAGTGCAGTGTAGCCAATGAAAGGCTGGCAAAAACCCCGAGCTCTTCCAAAGGTGGTGGTGGTGGTGTTAACCACCACCAGTCATTGTGGCCATTAATTCGCTCCTCAGCCAATAAATAATGAAAATGTTCTAACTTGGAAAACAATCATGCACCCACACCCAAATCACCTAGAAATATAACTGCCTAAACTAATTGATTTCGATCTGAAAGACAAAAAAATTCGAGGAAAATCGAAAAAGTCGCAAGAAAAATTTAATAAAAACGCAGTAAAAAAACATGAGGAAAGTGCGGAAATTTTGGAAAAGTTTTCCGGAATGACGCCCTGAAGTGACTTTTCGTGCTTTCACACGCCTGAGGAATACTTATTACCGGTTTAAACCAGTCTCGGGGTCTTCACCCTTGAAAAGGGAACTGTCCACCAAGGAAAGGACCTTGGCCCTACAACCAAGCAAGGATAGGTAATGTCAAACAATATTCCGAGGGACAGTTAAGAGGACGCTATACCTGATGATGCATTTTTTGCCGCCCATGAGATTAACATTGCGACCGGCGATTCATTTTCAAGGTCTACCCTTGGTTGGAAAGACACAAAATTTTGCCTGTTCCTAGCCCTAACAATGTTCTAGGGAGTGTTAGAAGCAGATTTCCCATTTTTTTACTGGTTTTCGAGATACAGCACTTTTCTTGAGGTATGCGATGCTAGCATTTGCAAAACAGTTGCAATAAAAGAAACCAGTGAGCAATTGGGAAATCTGCTTCAAACACTCCCTAGAACATTGTTATAGGGCTAGGTACAGGCAATATTTTGTGTCTTTCCAACCAAGGGTAAACCTTGAAAATGAATCGCCGCTCGCAATGTTAATCTTATGGGCGGCAAAAAATGCACCGTCAGGTATAGCGGACCCTTAAACCACAGTTAATTCTATATACCTATCAGCCGCAATAAAGGACTGCTAAGCGGTTTTGTAGAACCCTAAGTTTGTTCCAATAAGGTCTTCTCCCTTTGTAGATATAGTGGGTTGAAAATTAAGAAATTCGGTTTCATAGTTGAGACAGTAGAGTAGCTGTGTCCTTGTCAGACTTTCATATATCGACATCTTTTGTTGGTGGCTCTTACAGTTAGCTGACAGTGAGGAATAGGTAGCAGAAGATGCGAAGCTTAGCCAAAGCTTACGTCACTTACGGTATTTTCACCTCCCACACCAACCTAAACTCAACTTTTTATTTAGTGGTCAGAATTTGCAATGCGATAATTCAGAAACTAAGTCAGCCATCAGACTGCATACTCCACTGATTTCCTGAGGTAATAATTTTTTCTCATTTAAAATAGCTTCTATCTTCACTCTTACCTGTGCGGTGAGTTTTCCTGAAATGCGCGGGAAATTCAAAACATTTTTTGCTGGGGGCAGGATTCTGAAGTGAGCATTGTAGCTGGTAAACCGTTTACGTTGAAGGACTTGCTCCAAACCCACAGCAGTCCTTCAAACCCTCGCTTTCGAATCAATATACGAGCATGGTTGTTAAAAGTCATATTATAGGAAAGATATTAGGTTTGTTTGTTTTGCAACTCATCGGGTTTTCAAGCGTGGCTTTCGCCAGATCGCTAACGTGCAGATAAAGTTAGAAAATCTATCTTCCCGTTAGGAGTCCATTAGCTAATGGTAGGATGTGATATAGGCAACAACTTTTCTAATCAGGGGGATAACTCGACAGATAATGGTCTGTTACCCTATGTAGACCCAGAGATTCATCATGAATAAATCTCGGTAAGCCGGGACTCGAACCTTGGCCCTACAGCGGTAATCGGGCCACTTTCTCGAATTGAAAGAAGTCTAACTACGGTTGTCAAGGGGTGAAGAGGTTAACTTTAAACGCCTCTTGATGGACTCATTTTCTATCTGTTGAGACAAAGAAAAAGAAAACGGGGTAAGAGGTCCTTGAGGCCTCGAGGGGGAGAAGGGGGGAGAAGGGGGGAGGAGGGGGGGCTAGGTCAACAGGTGATTTACGGCCAGACGCCGGCAAAAAAAATCCCCACCGAGGAAAAGACGTAGGTACAAACTCTTAAAGCTTTCTTCTTTGAGAAAAAGTAAATTTTCCCGCCTTTTGTTGTAAGTAAGGCGTAATGAGCTCCGTTGGGGCTAGGATTTTTCGAATTATTTGAAAAAAAAAAAAAATTATTGTGAAGATGAAAATTTTTCACGGTTGAATCATCCACACAGTGAAATTGAATCTATGCCTTATGCTAAATATTAAGGCTGGCCGAAAGTCACTGGAATTTGGAAACCTACGTTATTGCGGTTACACCCACTACATAAAACTAAATAAAAAGGTAGAACCGACCTAAGTAAACAAACTGATTGTTGGCCGAAGTCACATGAATATTTGGAGTGACATCCATGCTACCAACAAAAAATTGCTGCTACCGGGATATTCGAACCCAGGACCTTATTATTTTTTTTTTTTTTTATTTTTTTTTTTTTACGTTTTGTTGACCTTGTCCCACCAAAAATAGGTGGAACTAAAGTATAAAACGCCTGGTTGTCCAGTTAAATTACAAATTTAGAAATTCCTCTAAACTATAAAAAACATTTTCAAGTAAATATGATTTAGTCGCGCGAGTCCCTTCAAATCAAAAACTACGAAGAAATCTGAGCACCCGCGTCAAAATCGCAAATCTAACTAAAATCTAAATAAGGGATCTGCGGTTGGAGAGCAACCACTTTAAAACACAGAGTGTCCTCCCAAAACTCATTTGGCATTAGACATAATTGGTTTGAAGAAGTTTTGGAGCCCTTAGGGATGGGTGGTGGGGGGGGGGGGGGGGGGGGAGGCGGGCTGTGGCAACTGGCCTCCCCCATTCAAATGAGCTCCCTCGCCACCGGCATCGTGTTCAATTCAGATATATTTGGGCCACTTGTAAGGGTAATATTAAGGGTTAGAATGGTCTGTTCCGGACCAAAAAAAAAAATCACAAAAAAATTATCATTCAATCATGAAATCCCAATATAGCCAACTGGGCTCGGTGCGCACAGCCGAAACCTTTATCTTCCCGTTAAAAGTCCACCACAAGTGCGCTATCAGGAGGATGGTCAAAAAGGCAAAAACTTTTCTTATCACTATATAGTGAACTTTTAGGCGACACTATAGTACACTTGACGAACTGGTGAAATCTATCATAATAGGTTTCCCTCTTCTGCCAGTTAAATTTTGAAAAGGTAAACAGTTATTTTAATTTCTATTTTAGCTATGTTTTTTATGGATCTTATGGGCGAGGGCGACATACCACAGATACCAAAGAAAATGCTGAAAATAGACATTTTAAACTCGTACTTTCCTAAAGCCCACTATGTATTTAAAAAAAAATTATATTCAAGAGATTTCTATAGGATTTCGAAATACGTGGGTTTGGCAAAGTTTGCCCAGTCAGAGCCTTAAGGTATCTCCAAAACCTGAAAGCACTCCTTTAGTGATAAGGAAGATATTTGAGGGACAGATGTCCTTTTAGCCATCCCTATGACGAAAACTACCCTAATGCCATCTACTTCTTTAATGGTGTCCTTTATCCGACAACCCCTTTCGCATGTGAGCTCCACCAAATAGAGAAACTAGAAATTCCGCAGCCCCCTTTGAGTTTCTATAACTTATCTACATTATGTCCCTATCTCTATCTAACCCCAGTAAAGGCCTAATTTGATGAGCTGCGAATTGCAAAACCGCCATTGGCCATGTCTGCTCTAAAAGCTAAACATAGTGTGCTGTTCTAACGCGAAACAAATGACTAACAGAGGACACTATGTTTAGCTTTCATATGGGAGAAGTAGAATGTAAACAATAATGTTTTGAAATATAATGTGTCTTTTTAACGCCCGAAATTAACTGGCCATGTTGTGATTTTACGACTCGGGAACTTTTGTCAGTAATACATTTATCCAAAGTTATACTAAGGCTGAATTTCACCACTTTCTTATAGTGTCCGATAGTATCCGATAGTGTCTCCTAACGAGAGGATTTAACGAATGAATTACGTTATCGTATGTTTAGCTTACGACAAGTGCCTTGCGCTTGCACTTGTTTATCTGCGATCGCACTTGTCGTAAGCTAAACATACGATAACGTAAATCTGTTCGTTGAATCCTGTCGTTCCGCGACACTATCGGATACTATAAAAAAGTGGTGAAATTCAGCCTTAATCGTAAAATCGCCACATGACAGTTAATTTCAGTCGTTAAAAAAAACATATTATATTTCAGAGTATTTAAATATTCAACAGTGTTGGTCGGGAAAGACGTAAACAAATATAAAAAATCTGTCTTAATTCACATTTTTTACTGGTTTTCGAGATACAGCACTTTTCTTGAGGTATGCGATGCTAGCATTTGCAAAACAGTTGCAATAAAAGAAACCAGTGAGAAATTGGGAAATCTGCTTCGGACACTCCCTAGAACATTGTTAGGGCTAGGTACAGGCAAAATTTTGTTTCTTTCCAACCAAGGGTAAACCTTGAAAATGAATCGCCGCTCGCAGTGTTAATCTTATGGGCGGCAAAAAATTCACCGTCAGGTATAGCGTCCTCTTAAAGATAGAGAAAACGCTGGTTAGACTCATTGTGAGACCCTCTCTAGAGGGAACTCTCCTTATAGCGAGCGAATTAATATGGGTCCTTGACGGTCGTTGTAGAGAAAAACTTCTGTACTTCCTTTATGAGTTGGGAACTGAATGGAGCTGAAAAGGGTTTAAAAAAACCTCGTTCGGAACCGTTCCTGTACCTACGTCAATCGCCCCCTTCTTTTTCAAAAAAACGAAAACCGGAATTGGACAACAGTACGGGTCTGGAACTAGCGCATCCAATTTTTCAAAACGTCCCGGTGAAAAATACGCAACCGTTTCCTTTCCCCTTACGGAGCCTTTTTGCAAACCTGAAATCCGGTTCCTAAACCTTTAAGTCCATCTCGAAGTTGAAGATAAAATAAATAAGATTTTCAGCAGTGTCCCAGTTTTCTATTTTTCGCTGACCTGATACGGACATGTTTCGGAGAGTATAAGTTTGACACTGATCGTAGTTTACTTTCCCACCGACTGGTTGACCGTAGTTCACTTCACAACATTAGTTCTCTTCGGCTGAATTTCACCACCTCACGATAGTGCCTTTTAACTTTCGAATAGCTATCGATTCGAAAAAGCAGACATACTCTCGTTAGGTTTTGCTGTGTCAATAGAATTCGCCTGCTTTGTTTACGTCAAATTTATTTCAACAATTTCAATCTAAAAGTGGAAATAAACGTGAAAAACCCCCTATTTTTTCGGAGAAAGAAGTTAAAATGTTGATTAGACTACATTAGACTACACCAAATGAGTCGCAGGTATGAAAATTATCGTTTTCGCTAACGCACGGAAAATCCACTCGAAAGCTAACGAAGCGGTAACGATGCATGGTGAAAGCCGTTAACATATTTTACCGATACGATAGCGCTATCGTGTACACGATAGTCTTCACGTTAAAGTGGTGAAATCCAGCCTTAAAGAAATACAGGGTGTTCAAGACTATTTTTTTTTGTTTAGAACAAGACGTAGACTTAAGAAGAAGGGGTCACAATGACCTAGAAGAGTTTACCAACGATAATTCACATTGGTATAGTCATAGTCTATTCACCCTTGGGTATGACTGACGTCACTTTCATCCAAGACTATAGACTATAAATAGGAGAAAAAAGTACTGAAGTACAGTTTTCATTATAGGGCAGAGTATAGGGCAGTTTATCTAGATAATACAGTTCCGCTAACACCGAAGTAACACCGACTTAAGAGGACGCTATACCTGACGATGCATTTTTTGCCGCCCATAAGATTAACATTGCGAGCGGCGATTCATTTTCAAGGTTGGAAAGAAACAAAATTTTGCCTGTACCTAGCCCTAACAATGTTCTAGGGAGTGTTTGAAGTAGATTTCCCAATTTCTCACTGGTTTCTTTTATTGCAACTGTTTTGCAAATGCTAGCATCGCATACCTCAAGAAAAGTGCTGTATCTCGAAAACCAGTAAAAAAAATGGGAAATCTGCTTCAAACACGACCTAGAACATTGTTAGGGCTAGGTACAGGCAAAATTTTGTGTCTTTCCAACCAAGGGTAAACCTTGAAAATGAATCGCCGCTCGCAATGTTAATCTTATGGGCGGCAAAAAATGCATCGTCAGGTATAGCGGACCCTTAACACCATTTGAAGCTTACTGGGCGTTTTCCTGGGGTGAGAGTCCAGTTGGGCATAAAGCCACAGGTGTATTTTCGGCCTAAACCAGAATGGAGTAGGCCGAAGCCGAATAAAGGGTGTTCATACTATGCAGAGAAACTTTGAATCGAACGCAGATCTCTCAGGTTAGGAAAAGTGTCAACAATAAAGCAAAACGGATTTTTTTGGAAAATTTCAATGGCAGTACCTAGATATCTTTGTAGTGTCGGTAAAGTTCTGTCAGGACCGCAACGAACTTTTCAATATCCATAACGGCCGCACTGACAAAGTAATACACGAAGTACGTCACGAGTTAGCAAGTTTTTCTGTGGTTGCTGACGTATTGACAACTTGTCTACCTCACGGCAAAAACAAACAGAATTAAATTTCTCCGTGTTGGGAATTTCAGCACAGGGAGTTTACTCAGTGTTACTGCTGTGCTGACTTCTGTCACCTCAAGTCAGAAATATTTTCTCGTACAGATCAGATTTTCTAGAGTGACAAGTCCAGCGTCTAAACCATTTCAAGAATTTTCTGTTGCGTTCGATGGGGAACTGGTATTTGCTAGTGCTGCCAGCTGAGCACGATGGAAAATTCTAGAAATGGTCTAGTTACCGGGCTTGTCCCCCCACCACTCTATTACTCCTATTCCATCCCCGAGCGGCACAGACAGACGGGGGGGTTGGGGGGTAATGTTTTAGAAGAAAGCTTCCATTTGCAGGGAAAGTTTCATCACCGCAAGCTTTGCAAGCTCGGTCTCCGCCGGGTAAATAAAAGTAAAGAGAGGAGTTGAGAAGGTGTGACTACCGTTTTGAAAGCTTTCCCCTCTTTATAACGTTTCGGAAGCGACAAATTAAATGTTCCGCACGTCCTCACATTTCATATTATCTGTCTCTAAAAAAAATCGTGTTTGCTTACGTTTTTTTCATGAAGATACTATTGGATATTTAAATGTTCTGAAATATAATATGTCTTTTTAAGGTCCTATTAAGAGGACGCAATACCTGACGGTGCATTTTTTGCCGCCCATAAGATTAACATTGCGAGCGGCGATTCATTTTCAAGGTTTACCCTTCGTTGGAAAGACACAAAATTTTGCCTGTAACTAGCCCTAACAATATTCTAGGGAGTGTTCGAAGCAGATTTCCCAATTTCTCACTGGTTTCTTTTATTACAACTGTTTTGCAAATGCTAGCATCGCACACCTCAAGAAAAGTGCTGTATCTCGAAAACCAGTAAAAAAAAATGGGAAATCTGCTTCGAACACTCCCTAGAAAATTGTTAGGGCTAGGTACAGGCAAAATTTTGTGTCTTTCCAACCAAGGGTAAACCTTGAAAATGAATCGCGGCTCGCAATGTTAATCTTATGGGCAGCAAAAAATGCACCGTCAGGTATAGCGGACCCTTATTATATTTCAGAACATTTAACTATCCAATAGTTTCCTCATAAAGTGTGCAGAAAAATCGTAAACAAATAGCGAATACACCCTAAGAATGAAAATTATAGAGTATAAAGACGACTTCTTAGGGGTGAATATGATAATATATGGGGAAAATCGATTAGAGTCCATGTAAAAGTAACTTATTTTCAGAGGAAGGGGTGAGAATAACGCTTTGAACGCGGCCGTTAGAGTGGAATGGCTGCCCTCGTGGACATCAGCCAATACCGCTATTATCACTTATCATTCCCCGGCCTACTAACACGGTTATCATTTCCAATTTAACATGAAAATAACGGGGTTACAGCCGCTATAACGGTGAATATTCTCTGTTCAAAAAAAATTGTTTAGGTCACGAATGGAGACAAAATAATGTCACTTCCCGGTAAGTACCTTCATGCTTACGATAAATCGACAATTTTTGCATAGTATTGTAGGTAATGTAATTTCAACCTCTTTTCTTATCATTTTTGACGGCACTCGTAAGATAAGACATATTATATTTCAGAATAATAAAATTAGTGTTTTCAAAAAATTATTGAAAAAGTGTGGGCTAAGATTTTTTCTTTAAGGGTCCGCTATACCTGACGATGCATTTTTTGCCGCCCATAAGATTAACATTGCGAGCGGCGATTCATTTTCAAGGTTTACCGTTGGTTGGAAAGACACAAAATATTGCCTGTACTTAGCCCTAACAATGTTCTAGGTCGTGTTCGAAGCAGATTTCCCATTTTTTTTTTACTGGTTTTCGAGATACAGCACTTTTCTTGAGGTATGCGATGCTAGCATTTGCAAAACAGTTGCAATAAAAGAAACCAGTGAGAAATTGGAAAATCTGCTTCGAACACGACCTAGAACATTGTTAGGGCTAGGTACAGGCAAAATTTTGTGTCTTTCCAACCAAGGGTAAACCTTGAAAATGAATCACCGCTCGCAATGTTAATCTTATGGGCGGCAAAAAATGCATCGTCAGGTATAGCGTCCTCTTAAACTGTAGGTCCTCAATCAAGGTCTCTCAGTGACGCTTGACGCCGTAGTTTGAACACACGCAGACATAATTAGAGGGGATGATTATAGGAGATGATTGGAGGATTGGTTTCTTCGGGAGTGATCGCTTTTGTCATCATCATCATTGGGCTGGGGACTGGGGGGGGGGGGGGGGGGGGTACAATATACGATAGAGGTCGTATAGTGGCCGAGTGCTGCCCTGTAAGATCTGGGTTCGAATCAGGGCGTAGGAAAATTTTTCCAGGGAACCTCCAGGTTTATTCACCAATGATTCGCTATTTGTTTGTTTTTTCGGCACACTTTATGAGGAAACTAGTGGATATTTCAATGTTCTGAAATATAATATGTCTTTTTAACGACAGATATTAACATGCTGTGTTGTGATTTTACGATAGGTTAACAAAAATTACAACACAACCTGTTGAGTAATTTCAGCCCGGAAAAAGACACACTATATTTCAGAGCATTAAAATATCCAATATTTTCCTCATAATTTGTGCAAAAAAAAGAGAATGAGGAAAAACCCTTATTAAAATTTATAACCCAGCTTATTAAGATTAATCAGAAGAATTATGGAATCATTTGTCTTTTCAGCTGAAGACTTTATTTTTTATTCACAAAATTAGGGTTCATTTTTATATAACAGGTCGCTAGTGTCAACTGTCGGTTCAAGAAGCCCCGCGCTAAATAAATTAAGTATTATTTTAATTACGACCTGTGTCAATTAACCAAGAGATCCTGTCAAGGGTTGGGCCATAAATAAAAGAAAACCCAGAGAAAGAAAATAAAAAATTCAGTTTTTCCGGGTTCTTTGGTGTTTGCCCTTCTGGAAAATTTTTGGGAACTATCTGGTATTGGAAAAGTTGGAAATCAGTTGATATGTTTGGCTTTCCCTTCCCATAAGTACCCACAACAGTTTTTCTAAATCGCACCGTCAGTCTCGGTTTGCATCAAGTGGCGGTTTTTTTTTACAGGGAAAGTGAGAAAAGTTGTAAGGCGAGGGGGTAACCACTCCAGAGATTCCTTGAGATTCCCTGAGATTCCATAAAGATTTCCAAAGATTCCCGACGATATTCATAGAAAGATGAACCCCGAAGGGCTAACAACTCCAATAAATTTCAAGATTCCCTGAGATTTCATAAAGATTTCCAATGATTCCCAAAGAGATTCCCAACGAGTGGTTAACCCCTCGTTGAAAGGGTACGGAAGTTTTTCGGAATTGCACTTTTGAATTTAGAAGGATGATCTTGAGACCGACATACATTTGCTATTTGTTTACGTTTTTTCTGCTCACTTTGTAAGGAAACTATTGGATATTTAAATTAAACGCCGGAAAGATGTACAATAGCTCTTCGCTGATATTTGCGTGGGAATATGTACCTGTCTTTCCCCTGGATCTCCCCACTCCTTCTCCTCTTCTCCCCCCCCCCCCCCTCCTCCATCACTATGGGGATACTCCATTGTCGGACCGAACTCAATGTCTGGAGCAGACCGTGCTGTGGTTACATGTATCTATCCTTGAGAGAGTGGGGGCATGCTACGTCGAAACATATCTTCACTGCTTCACTGTCTATAGGTAGTGCCTTATGGCGGGTATACATTACTTCCCATCAGGCCCGTATCCAGGAAGGGGGGGGTTTGGGGTCATGTGGAGGGGGGGGGGGGGGGTTTGGGGTCATGTGGGGGGGGGGGGTATAACCCCCTCCCCCCGTGGATACGGCTATGCTTCCCATACAACACATACCAATTCTTCTTCGGCTTCGACCAAAAAAATCTTACTATAAACAACTCTCTGTAACAATAATAGTAATAATAATAGTAGATATTATAACATCAATGCATTCATTGCACCTTTCGCAGTAGCTAAACGATCAATGAAAAGGATAGGTATTCTCGGAGGACTATAACTCCAGTAAGTAAGGGGAATCATTGTCAATTTCTCCGCAATGCTCTCTGGCTTTCACACAGCTCCAGTTCCTTGCTAGGAAATAACTGTCCCCTAGGTACCATCCTTCACTGTGAACAGCTTGCAGTCTCCTTTATTAAATCGATGTAGGTACGTACCTATAAGTCTTAAGGTTCCCGTCCATCTACACGCGCCACGCCGCAGTTTTTGATGGCAAGGAGCTTAGCCGCGCTACCTTAGTTAGTAGAGGGGTTGGTGGGACCAGCTCACCAGCTGTTATCGGTTAGTACACGATGGACCTACAGTTTTGACATGCTGAACATATCAGAGATGAATGCCAAGCCCCATGTGGGGTTCCCGTCCATCTACACGCGCCACGCCGCAGTTTTTGATGGCAAGGAGCTTAGCCGCGCTACCTTAGTTAGTAGAGGGGTTGGTGGGACCAGCTTACCAGCTGTCTGGTTAGTACACGAAGGACCTACAGTTTTGACATGCTGAACATATCAGAGATGAATGCCAAGCAGAAAAAGAGTTTTGTTATTTTATGTGGATATTTTAAGGCTGCGCTTCACCCATTAGATTACCATGTTATCTTCTGAATTTTTTTTAATTTTTTCGGGCCGACGGATTGCCTTGAAATTTTGTATAGAAGTAGCTCCAGTAAATGTCTAGGGAACGTTCGTAGCAGAATTTCGAATTTGTTCTCGGATTATTAGAAATTAATTTTTTAGTAAATTAAAAATCGTGAAACACGGTTTTTTCAAACGGATAGGGAGCGTATTTGACTGGGAATAAAAATTTCGAATTATTACAGTTGTTATGTAGAAGGTGTAACTTAGTTCGTGACCGAAGCAGTTTTTTGAATTTCTCCTTAGGTTGGCAAATAATAAATGATAAATATGTGTGAAAAACACATTTTGAAAAAAAGTCATAGTGAAGAAGCAAACGCGCGGTCACCGCTCAGTATCGTTTGAGCTCTTGCGGGGAGAGGTTCTCACGTCCCTCGGCCGTACTAGCTCCGACCGGAACATCACGACCTGTCTTCTTATGTCTGACATGTCGATTGGTTGATATGAGCTGCTTTTGTGTAACATCCTGTCATCTGAGAATCGTAGGTGTCGTAGGACAGGACTCGTAGGTAGGTATAGATTGGGTGACTTATGATGACATCTACTGTATTGGGGGATGGGTTGCAATTTGCAATTAGGTAGGTACCTACCTACTTATCTAAATTTTGTAATACAGGAGAGACCCTTATTCTGTGACTGCCGTGTCGTGGGTAGGTATATAGGTAGGCTGTATACTTACCTTACCTGTCTGCCACATTCTGTGGGCATAGGTTTATCTAAAAAAATGATTTTTGGATTTTATGTTATGTTGGACACCTATTGCATAAAATGTGGATCGCACATCAGTCAAATCACTAGGAGGTACGTAGGTAGGTACCTACCTAATATTGGTTTATTACACGTACCTACCTTCCTATGGTGTGGGTAGGACCTATTCCGCAATTTTCTGTTTACCCATAGGTTAGGTTAGACTGGTGGGGGGGGGGGGGGGGGGGCAAGCCCAGCAACTAGACCATTACAAGAATTATCCATTTTGCTCAGCTGGCAGCAATACCGGTAAAGGTCTACTCATCGCACTTCCGTGCACCAAGCGGCAGAGTGAGCCGCCGCTAGAGGTGAATCACAGGGCTGTTCCATATATATAAAAAAAATATCCTCCAGTCAGTGCGACCCGTAACCAGGTGCACCAAGCGGCAGAGTGAGCCGCCGCTAGAGGTGAATCATTCTGGAAAATAAAAAATTCGAACCCCATCCGCCAGTCAACGAACATTGGGAACAAGTAAGAAGTACACTCCGAAGTAGTCGCAGTGTCACGGCCTCGATAGCCGAGTGGTCTAAATGGTCGACTTTTGAGGAGCAGAGACAGCCTGGTCACACCGGTTCGATCCCAATCCTACCAAAAAGTTGTTCTGATATGTTCAGCATGTCAAGTGAAATTTATATCGAGGCTGTGGTGGTTCGGAACCCACCTAAAACTGTAGGTCCCCATCGTTTACTCGATGGCTGGGGAGCTGGTATTTGGTAGTGCTGCCAGCTGAGCACAATGGACAGTTCTTGAAAACGGTCTAGTTGCTGGGCTTGTCCCCCCCAACCCTCTGCTAACTAAGTCGCAGTGTCGTGCGACAATCCGAAGCAAGTATCGGCGGAAGTGCGATGAGTAGGTACACCTTATCCGCAATACCGAATACCAGCTCCCCAGCCATCGTGCAGTACACAATGGGGACCTACAGTTTTAGGTGGGTTCCGAACCACTACAGCCTCAATATAAATTTCACTTGAAATGTTGAACATTTCAGTTGTGAAACCGGTGTGATTGTTCAGTGTTCCTCTATAGAAAACCATTTCGACCACTCGGCTATCGAGGCTGTTCTGTTTACCCATAGATATGACTGCGCTGAATGAAGAGTAGTTATTGTGGTGGTGTGGGGTGCATTTTTCTAGGTATATGTTTTGTTTACCTCCTGGAGGGATGTAGGCACCTACCTACCTACCTAGACCGATCTTTTCCTATTTGGCGTAGGACCTATTAGGCACCTAACAGTTTGTTCTGTATAGTGTGACTTATTAGGTAACAGAAAGCCTCGACAGCCGAGTATATTGTAGGTATAAAAATTTACACATTATCTATACATTCCTGTATGGCAGTCAAGTCAGACATTGTACAGCATTTCCCTATTACTCCAATACAAATTTCTGACATGTAGGTTTTGCCTACTATACCTGCCTCCACCTGTACCCACACCTGGTACATATTTTGGGTCTATGAATAATGTTGTTTGGAAATGTATTGTATTTTCTCGTAATTTGTATTGTATCACGTATAGTATTGCATTTGAAATAAATCTGAAAAAATAGAATTGCCTAGGTAGGCACCATACCTACTTACGAACAAAGATTTCAGACTTTCCCTGCAGGATACTTACTAAACTGCCACTGGACGTCCTCTGAACCAAAAATAAACGGTCATTCGGTCATAATTTCACAACAACACATAAGCGAAACACAGAGGACCTTCACTGATTCACCGGGCCCTCCCAGATGTTGATATAATTTCCTATCCAAAATATGGTGCACCGCACCGCGCACCGAGCCAATATCATGGAACTAACCTTTACCAAAGTGAAGGACAAAAATTCCAAGACCACTTGTGCACCGTCAAGTAAAAAAAATTTTTTGAGCGGGTTTTTTGGGGGTTTTCCCCGATCTGAACAAAAAAATACCGGCCATCCCCCCCCCCGGGAAATTGTGGGTTGGCTGAACTCTGGACGTGAATCGCCTTATGAATGGTATTAGTAAAGTGACAGCAGGTACTGGGGACCTGGTATGGTCACGTAATGCAGAGTAAGCGAAGATAACAGAACCCGCATGCAGTTGTACGTACCTACCCAGTTGCTACAGCCATAAGAAGTCAGGGTCTCTGTAATCACAATAGCCTTCTTCACTCATATACGCTTCATCTCGCCTCGGAGCCAGCGCTGACTTGCACCGTCAACAGAAGCGTCCTCTTAATGTTCTGAAATATGTGTTTTTTTAACGTCGGAAATAATTTTCCAATCAGTTAATTTCGGACAATTTTTTTTTTACAACAATCACTCGATCTAAACTCCGAGGGGTTAAGGGCCACCATACATTCTCGACGAACTCCGCCAAAACCACTGTGCGAAAGTAAATATTCGACAAAACTAATGTTTACATTTTAGTATCACCGGAGACTGGTAACTGCAATATCGTATCGGTTGTGTCTACTCTAAAAGCTAAACATAGTGTGCTATTTGAACGCGAAACGAACGAGTGAAAGTAGGACACTATGTTTAGCTTTTACAGGAGAAAAAGTAGAGAAATGGAGTTGCAATTACGAACTTCCGTAAGTGAAATAAAAATTGTCAACATGTAACATGGCGGCGGTAAATATTACAAACATTTATCAAGCTTTTCTACTAAATGTGACGATAAAATTATACTGTTTTAATCCGAAACGTTAAAAAAAAATATTTCGCGTGAGGTAGTGTTGTGTTTTCGCGATCTGTCAAAAAAACATGTGGACTGGTAGTTGACTGTTTAAAATCGCTCCTGTGGGCTTATTACTCCATTTCATGCAAAAATACAACACTACCTCACGACAAAGAGTCTCAGGTTTACATCCCCCTATAAACACTTTTCACTCGTCCTGTAACTTCGGAGTAGGGCTTGAAGTACGTAGCATTGCGAACCAAATGGGTGTATTTCCCCTTAATTACTGCTTACTCGTTGGGAATCTCGTTGGGAATCATTGGAAATCTTTATGAAATCTCAGTGAATCTTGGAATTTTTTGGAGTGGTTACCTCAAAACTACGTCTGCTATCGAGTTAGTATAGATACCATGAGGACCTACAGTTTTATGTGTGTTCCGATGTTCCGAACCACCACAGCCTCGATAGCCATTTCACATGACAAATCAGAAAAACTTCGATAGGGTCGGGATCGAGCCTGGGTCTCAGTGTTCCCCTAAATACAGCCATCTAGCTAGACCACTTGGTAAAGGCCGTTTGCGGAAAAGCTTAAAGCAAACTTCACTAATTTGGTTTCTACAATTGTCGGTCGAGGTGCAGACTGCAAAGTGAGGCACCTGGAGTCGGAAGTTTCCCGCCTTTGGGACGTTACTTGAGTCCCTAACGTAGGTTTTTGGTCCCATGCCTTGCTGGAGGACATGAGCAAGACGGATGATTTCCAGAAAGTAACTGCCCTCATGGGGAGGGACCCTTTCTAATAATGTAGGTACTGAAACCATGCACGTTGGTACGAGAAGAACCCTAAGGTGAAAAGGGCTGTGGTATATAAGACAAATTGCGTCGTTTTCTGAAAATTCAGACCGAACATACATTCGCTATTTGTTTACCTTTTTTCAGCGATCTTTTTGAGAAAACTATTGGGTATTTAAATGTTCTGAAATGTAATATGCCTTTTTAACGGACGAAATTAACAGGCCGTGTTGTGAGTTTACCGAGGGGGTAACCACTCCAGAGATTCCTTGAGATTCCCCGAGATTCCATAAAGATTTCCGAAGATTCCCAACGATATTCATAGAAAGGTGAACCCCGAAGACTATGGTGATTTATCGCGACCCAACCTACAGATCTCATACTAAGAAGACTATTAATTTTTTATTCTGAAATATATGTAAACCAAATTCATAATTTTTCCAGTGGTGAAGAATATCAGTACCAACACTACAATTCATCCGTCGATCTCGACAGACAATAATGGGATTTTCACCAATTACTGGCGTTAACTTCAAATAATAATTAGTGTTAGAGAATGACCAGCAATCTGGTAATTGGTAAAAAATAGTAAGGTCGGTCTCTCTCGAAAAAGACAGCCAAATCAAGGCAATTAAGACCGTGATTCTTTTTCTTCTTTACTTTTTCATTTTTTCGCTAATGACGAGAAAGAATTGTTTTCGTGCAAAAATCTGAAGTCAAGTCCCATGTTCATAAAATCGAAGTCACGTTTTTTGAGAATTCTTTTGAGCATAAGGTATTTCAATGTTCTGAAATATATGTCTTTCTAAAGTCATATATATTATGAGGCCATGTTGTGATTTTACGATCGGTTCATTTTGGACAGTTCTTTTGTTGACAAAAATCACTCGATCGTAAAATCACGACATAGCCTTATAATTTATGACGTTAAAATGACATATTATATTTCAGAACATTTAAATATCCAATAGTTTCCTCATAAAGTGTGCAGAAAAAAAGTAAACAAACACATTTTTTGTGTGGTCGCAATGATGTTTTTCATTTCATTATCCCTCAACCCCAAAACCATCGTCACTTCAGACCGAAGCGGAAGCTCGTTATAGAGAGATGTTCGGTACAGAGAGAGTCGTTAACTCATATCCAATTATTGTGATGACACCCATCCATTAAAACCTCGTCATAATTATTGTTTGCACTGCTGTCGATGTCGTATATTTTTTTCAGGTACACTAATTGTGAGCGCCTATACAAACTTCCATTTGGTTAGCTATGCAAAGCAATTACCGACGGACCGACCAAAATTAATTTTCTCGGCAATAAAACGAACAAACGTGCTTTATTGTGAGCGAGGGGAGATATTGATTAACTTTGTTTTAATAATTATTATAACACAAATTTAAAATTATTCGTACCCACGCCCGCTGTATATTTTACCTGTTTTTCACAATTTGGTTTAAAATTTATTAACACAACAGCGCACAAACAGAAAATTCATCGGAGTCTCGGATATTATCATCAAACCAAGTTTAGCGCAGACCTGTCTGTCTCTATTATCGTAAAAAAAACAATTTGCCGGTCATCTAAAATAACAGACTAAGATGAGGGTGCTAGTGTATCAGAGAAGGGTCTGATAGGGTCACCTTACGAGAAAAAGACGGTTAACTTTGTAAGATGGTCCAGTAACCACTGTTTGCGTATACACTCCATCAGTCTTCTTACTTCTTAGCCTGTTATTTCAGAAGACAAGAACACTGTTTATTCCTGAAACAACGTGGCTGTCTTCTTAGGATAATAGAGACAGATTGACAGGTCTAAGCTAAAGTTGGTTTGGGTAAAGTGAAACTTTGAGAAATAGGTGAGAACGTCCACTATAGCTAAGGGTGCTAATCTTGGCGGTGAAAGGCACCGACTTTTATTATCAGGAGGATAGCGCTAAAGTGGACTTTTAGGGTACACTTTAGGAACTGGTGAAATCAGGCCTAACTTGAATTTGTATCTACAGCCTTATTCATTTTTCGGACCACTTATCTCGAAAAAGTGAGAAACTTGTGTCTATCTCACCCATTTCTCAGGCATTCAACCACGGTTTAGAGTACTGCAATATAGTGTCCGACCGTAAACAGAGGGACAAAACATAACGTACATTCCCGTAAAGGACAACGCTCTAATAACGCTTAAGCGGGAAGGTAGTAAACGTCTGTTCTAGTAAGTAATGGCAGTAAGGTGTAAGAGGGGGATTCCCCCCCACAGTGCTACATCTATTCTCCCTCTTAAGGCTATGCCTCCGCCGATGGTGCATCTCAGCCCTCCAAGGAACAGATTTATCTTATCGTACTATAGTATAACTTAAGGGTCCGCTATACCTGACTGTGCATTTTTTGCCAATCATAAGATTAACATTGCGAGCGGCGATTCATTATCAAGGTTTACCCTTGGTAGGAAAGACACAAAATTTTGCCTGTACCTAGCCCTAACAATGTTCTAGGGAGTGTTCGAAGCAGATTTCCCATTTTTTTACTGGTTTTCGAGATACAGCACTTTTCTTGAGGTATGCGATGCTAGCATTTGCAAAACAGTTGTAATAAAAGAAACCAGTGAGAAATTGGGAAATCTGCTTCGAACACTCCCTAGAACATTATTAGGGCTTGGTAAAGGCAAAATTTTGTGTCTTTCCAACCAAGGGTAAACCTAGAAAATGAATCGCCGCTCGCAATGTTAATCTTATGGGCTGCAAAAAATGCATCGTCAGGTATAGCGTCCTCTTAAGAAGTGGTGATAACCACTCTTAGGCGTACGATGCGTCCGGGACGGCCGTTCTCACGAGGTGGTAGGGATGGCAGTTTTTTCAGTACCCGCCGTCCCTGAGTTACCGTCATTCCAGCCATTCTCAATATGGGTTGACTGTTGAAGGATGAAACCACGATGGAACGAAAAAAAAAATGAAATTCCCAAATTAGCGAGGCCCGATATTTCGTGGCTTCACCTAATTTGGATGTAAAATAATATGAGCCTAAAATGGATACCCCATCAATCCGGCCAGGTGGGGAGAAATTCGGTGAGACCAACGAAATTCCGACCACTGACATTTCAATCTGTGGGGATTGAGGCAGGGGGGAAGGGGGGAAGGGATATCAGTACCTGACGTTCTCTCCCACGTTTCCGGTAGCTGACCGTTCTGGCCAACGCTACCGCAGCGCTACTAACCGACCCCTTTCTGCTGTTTTAACCATGGGTGACCGTTCCCAAACTGCTGATTTTGAATTTGCGAGGGTTCAATCTGTCCCTTCCCCCAAATTAACGTTTTTTACTGACACGTAATTTTTTTTTTCAACCGATCAGAAAATATTTCGTAGGATCGGAGTCAAGTCGGTGATGACGTAGGTTTGTTGCCTGTCGAACTACGTCACTTTCAGTGACACTCCTTCTCAACATCAAAGGTAATTGTTCAAACGAAATAGCATTTGATGCACAATAATTGTTATTTACAACGTTTACACGCCAATTACATTTCAATTAAAATAATAGGCATTACCTGGGTGACTGGCAAATAATAATTACTTCACGGCAATTTCCTTAATGAGACAATTATTTTCTAATTAAGGCAGATTGAAAACTATAATTAGAAATGATGGAATTTGATAAATTCCGTCAGCGGAACCGAAATCAGTCAAATCTGTTCGACACCTCACGTTCTTCTTGAGATGAAAGTAAATAATATGTTTCAGGTTCGAAATAAAAGTGGATGATAAAAATATCTGAGAAATACTTATTTGCATTGAACAGAAATTTCTCTAAATTATTATTTTTTGTAATATAAGAAGGAAGCGCGGTAAAATGAAAACAAGAAATCAGTATTCATACAAGCGTCGCCTTTTCACTTTCGAGGCGATATTTTGACATGATTGGTGATTTCGGGCGAACTAAAGTGTTATTTTTCAATTCCTCCCTCGGTGTTGTAGTTATTGATTTTGTACCTACCCCTTTTAAAAACCGCCCAGGAACCGGGTCACACCGGTTCGATCCCGGTCCTACCCAAAGTTTTTCTGATTGGCATTCACCTCTGATGTGTTCAGCATGTCAAGTGAAATGTATATCGGGGCTGTGGTAGTTAGTACACGTATACGTAGAAATAAAATAAGAATGGAAAATATTGATAGTGTCGGGATTTGAACCCCTGCCTTCTACTAGAATCGTGTAGTCAGCAAATAAAATATAATCAGATTCGTTTCGCCGTGAGCGCAAATAATACTTTGTGACGAAAATATCGCGTAACTTCATGGGGCTGTTCGGGCTAGAAACAAATGGACGAGTTGTAAAATTGAATTTGACAAGGGTAAGGACAGAACTGGAGGGTTGACAACGGTCTCTATGAACTTTCTCGTTGTTTTCTATTATTTTTAATCGGAAAATAATGCCTACGGTGGCCTCGAACCTAGGCCTCTCAGGAACTGTGTTGGACCCTTGTCACCCCAAGGTAACCTTTCTACTAAATTTACCCGGTGTACTAATGTTCATACCTATAAACATTAATAGGTATAGGTAGGGCTCTCGCTCGCCCTAAGGGCCTTTAATTACACCTAAGTAGGTAAATCATCACTGTAATATAGGTATTTAACTACCATTTATTACGTTACATAATATGACAAAGAGTACCTATACCAACAATCAACAACCCATGTCATTGACCCCGTGTTAACCTTATACTTAGCATACGGGCAAAAACCTACCCCTACCCGAGCCGATCATTGGCCGGCGGCAGCTCAGACCTGGGAGGCTCGCTCCCAAGTGTAGCACCTTGTATAAATGTACCCTACATTTGTGTAATAAAATCAGTTGACGCCTACGTGGGAATCTTGTTGGGAATCATTGAAAATCTTTATGAAATCTCAGGGAATCTTGGAATTTTTTTTGGAGTGGTTACCCCTTCGGGGTTAATCTTTCTATGAATATCGTTGGGAATCTTAGGAAATCTTTATGGAATCTCAGTGGAATCTCAAGGAATCTCTGGAGTGGTTACCCCCTCGCCTACGTGTAACATATCCAACTGCCAGATTCAGCCCTTGAACAACTAAAACCTTAACTGGCGGATAACTACTCAAAACATAACATCCGTCTCACATCAGAAAATCTGCTGGTACATGGGTTTGAACTCGGGACATCTGCAGAGCCCAGCGCTGTGACCACTTTTCCGCATTCAGTCTACATAAGTATGCGGAAACCATAATTTACAGCGGAAAAACTTGACTAGCTCATATGAAGAGCTATGGTGAGAAAGCAAAAAAAAAAAGGACGAGCAAAGAAGGAACAAGCTTTTTTGCTGGTTCAGCTATTTTCTTTTATATCTCTCCATATTGAGAAACTAAGACATATTTGGCTTTTTCGCGGAGAACCTTTCTATTTACTTTTTTGCCCCTTTGTTTGTACCTACTTATTTTATTTAAGATTTTTGAGAGATCCTCCATTCTTTCAGGAACGTTAAGAACAAACGCACAGGGTTGCTCCGATTCAGAAATAGGATTTTGAAACTTTCTCTGGGTTTTTCTCGTTTATTTCACATTTTCTGAGGACATGGTTGGATATTTATATGTTCTGAAATATAATACGTCTTTTTAACGTCAGATATTAACTGGCTACGTTGCGATTTTACGATAGAGTGATTTTAAAAAATTTAACCAAAATTACTTGATTGTAGTATCACAACACAGCAAGCGAGAGCAAGTTAAGGGCCACCATACATTCTCGACGAACTCCACCTAAACCACTGTGCGAAAGTAAATATTCGACAAAACTAATGTTTACATATTAGTGCTGCCGGAGACGGGTAATTGCAATATCATATTGGTTGTGTTTACCCTAAAAGCTAAACATAGTGTGCTATTTGAACGCGAAACGAACGAGTGAAAGTAGTACACTATGTTTAGCTTTTACAGGAGAAAAAGTAGAGAAATGGTGTTGAAATTACCGACTTCCGTAAGTGAAATAAAAATTGTCAACATGTAACATGGCGGCGGTAAATATTACAAACATTTATCAAGCTTTTCTACTAAATGTGACGATAAAATCATACATGTTATAGTCCAAAACGTTACAAAAAAATATTTCGCGTGAGGTAGTGTTGTGTTTTCGCGATCTGTCAAAAAAACACGTGGACTGGTAGTTGACTGTTTAAAATCGCTCCTGTGGGCTTATTACTCCATTTCATGCAAAAATACAACACTACCTCACGACAAAGAGTCTCAGGTTTACATCCCCCTATAAACACTTTCCACTCGCCCTGTAACTTCGGAGTAGGGCTTGAAGTACTTAGCATTGCGAACCAAGTACGTGTATTTCCCCTTAATTTCGGGCGTTAAAAAGACAGAATAATATTATTATTAACAAATTGCAAATGTAGATATTCCGTCTTCAAGTAGATCAATACGCGACACTATGGTAATGTGATACGTAGGTACTAGACAAATGGTAGAATCCATCCTAACACGTAGAGCTAGACAAGAGGAGAAGTAAGAGATATTATGTGCTAGAGTCGTCAACTTGCAGATAATGTGTTTATACAACATGCCCCTGATACTTTTCACGTTATGCTTTTTTGTAAAAATTCTGACTGAAGCTGATTAGAAGAGGCATTCTTGTTACCAGCCACAACGTGACGCTATACTCCACGCGCATCTTGGATGATAGTGAATTCAGACTTATCGGAGGGTGGATAGGTTACAGATATGTGAATTGTCGTTGTTAAACTCTTTTAGATCATTGTGACCCTACTTCTCAAGTCTACTTCTGGTTCTGAACAAAAAATAATTTTAGGACCCCTGTTTTTTTTTTAAAACAATGTGTGAAGTTACTGTCATCCAAGATGCGCGTGGAGTATACACGTCATTATTGGTTTTGCTACGCCTGCGAAAATCATGATTATGTAATTTGAAAGTCGGTGTACACGAAGTTCACTACGCCTGCGAAAATCATGATTATGTATTTTAAAAGTGGGTGTATATGTATTGAAAAACAGTTGTCTCTCATTATAACTGCACTCTCTATAACGATAACCTCTTTTTAACGAGCAAACGCAATAGAGAGTATCTGAAACTCTCATCTAATCGATAAAAGATTAAACGTGAATCCAAATATACCCATGCCATACTGTTCTAAACATAGACATATTTAGGTTTAGGAATATAAAGAGCTTTAGGAACAATTTAAACTGTAGTAGACTTTCTAGGTACCTAGGTTTCTTTAGTGGTAGTTGTAGTTCATAGTCTGTAGTTTTAGTCTGTAGTTTTAGTGAGGCTGGATTTATCTAATTTCGGAATGGAACGTACCCGAATTTTTCTCTGTAAGTTAAACAAGGTTGCCATGCGTTGCTAAGGTAAATAAAGTTAGAATTTCATTTCCCTAGCAACGCATGACAACCTTGTTTAACTTACAGAAAAAAATTCGGGTACGTTCCATTCCGAAATTAGCTAATTCCAGTCTAAGTCAACACTATTTTTAACTCTGTAGTTGCTGTGTTTGACATTAAATATATTACTATTATTATTATTATTATTATTATTATTATTATTATTATTATACATTTTTTCTTATAAGTACTCAGTCCAGTTTCTTACAGACTCACTTTGAGTATCACGACAGTAGATACCTAATCATAAAATATTACCTCCAAAAAAGATAAAAACCTAGATTCTCAAGGTTTCAGGCATTACATATATGCAGGGACCTTTTTCCCCTAGCGGCTTCCGTATAATCTCAAGGCATTACCGTTTCGAAGAGGCAGAAGCAATCAAAAAGGCGAAAGAGTCTATTTTTTGAAATTTGCCTGCGCTGGTATCAATCGTAAAGCGGGAAAGTTCCCGCGAAAATGCGGGGGATATGCTAAACAGTCCCCATTTCCGGTTCGGTTCTCAGTTTTATTCACTTCCGGTAAGTGTTCACCACTTCCTGAGATTTTCCTCCCGGCTTCTTGTAACCGGAACCGTTGGGGGAAAAACAATAATTTTCCGAATTTTAATCAACATTAACTCGGCGAATTTGGTTAAGGGCGCCTTCGTTTGTTTGTTTAAGTTTTTTTTGCACACTTTATGAGGAAACTATTGGATATTTAAATGTTCTGAAATGTAATAAGTCTTTTTAACGGCTGAAATTAACAGGCTACATCGTTATTTTACAATTTAGTGATCGTGAAATCACCACACAGTCTGTTAAAGAGACATATTATACTTCAGAACATTTAAATATCCAATAGTTTCGTCATAAAGTGTGCAGAAAAAACGTAACCAAATAGCGAATGTATGTTCGGTCAAAACTAATGACAAATTGAAATGAAGGGCCTGTTTTTGCTCCGGTTAATGAAGATGGTCGGGGACCGCAAACATGTTTTTTACTTTCTCGCTAGCCATATATGGCGAGAAAGTATTGTTTTCGTGCAAAATTTCGAAATTGAGATTTTGGGTTTCCCATGATCCTGGGGGTCCCCTGAGTCAAAAAAAGTGGTTTCTGGAAAAAGTCTGTCCGTCCGTCCGTCCGTCCGTCCGTCCGTCCGTCCGTCCGTCCGTCAGTCCGTGCAGTGCTCTAGCGCCTATACCGTTCATCCGATTTTGATGAAATTTGGTATGGACCTGTCTAAAATCACTGCCGAGACACATTTTTAAGGATTTTTTGATTGGTCAAAAATTGCGGCCGCTATTGTCAAAAAACCACCAAAATAATTCAAAAATCGTGTTTTTGGTTACTTAGACAAGCGCCGACGGTACACTTTTCAATCTATAACACTGAAAATTGGTATGTGTGTTGACAAATAGATGCTTCGAGGTAATTTTCAACTAAAATTGAATTGGTTGAAAATTACGGCCGTTCTGGACCAAAGTTCGATCGTTTCGGCGCCATTCACATTTATTGACCGATTGTCATGAAATTTGGTAAGTTTGTGTAGAACCATGTAACTTAAACATCTGTCGAACATAATTTTGTTATCTTCAAAATTACGGTCGTTGTAGTCAAAAAAGTGTCGAAAATGAGTTGAGAATGAGAAACCACGTTTTTGAATGGTCGGAACGCATTTGGGACTACAGTAATAGAATGACAGCCATGAAACTTGGTGGGAGTGATCTCGGATAGATGCTCTTGGGTCATTTTCAACCGATTTTGGATTGCTTAAAAATTACTTCCGCAAAAAAATCTCAAAGAAATAAAAAAAAAAAAAAAAAAAAAAAAAATCACATGGGGCGAGAAAGTTTAGTGCGACTGTTGTCGGACCCTTTATTTAAAGTATTCTGCCGCTTTTAGGATTTAGGTAATTATTTCAGAGTAGGACTGAATTTCGACAAAACAGTGCAACATTTTTGTTTTCTGGAAAGAGTTTTTTTTACCATGTAAACTTTCATTGCTCAAATTCAGATTTGCGAAAAAACCTCTCAAGTTTTGTGCATGAAAATTTCTTCATGAATCTAACTACAAAACATTTTAAAAATACTGAATTGTGTGACTAGGACGAATCGGACAGCTACTGTCTGATTTTTTTTGGACAAACCAAAACTAAAATTTTCAACCCCCGCGAGGAGGGGAAGACTTTTTTAACAAATTTAGGTTCCTATTACACCAATTAGAAGTCCTTTCTCGCGGCTGATACACAGATTATTTAAATTCTATACCACACAACAACCCCGACTCCATTTCCGGTCTGAAAATTATGTGGATTTGGGTCCTCTTACACACCCAGCTCCAGTATTTTATATTCCAAGAAACCCGCCATTATTTCTTACAAATGAAGCATAGCACGTCTCACCCTATTCTTAACAAAGGATCAAGATCTGTCGACTAAAAGATCAGCGGTAAACAAAACAAATGGAAGCATTTCCGCACGCCTTTACCGGAAATGGAGGGGGGAAGGCCGGATATACAAGCATGGGTTTATTGGCGGGAAACTGGAAACTTCGTTAGAGTGTTCGCCTTACCCGGCGTCAGCACGGGCAAATTAAGATGTTCTGCTTCATCGCATTCTATCACCTTTAATGTCTGAACTCGACATTATCACGAGGTTATCGCGAGGTTATCATGTCTCGAGAGATTTCCCTTTCAATCGTGTTAGATTTTTAGATTTTATTTTTGTGTGTGCCCCTAGTAACTTGAGGGGTGGGGAGACAAGCCCAGCAACTTTACCATTTCAAGAAGAATCCATCGCACTCGACTGGCAGCACTACTAAATACGATGGGGACCTACAGTTTCAGGTGGTACCTCTTGTTCTGAACAAAAAATAAATTAGAAACCTCTGTATTTTTTAGGACAACGGGTGCATTAAATGGACTATAGTCACCCCAACGTAACTTCATACCGCGCGTCTACCTGTCTCTATTATCCTAAGAAGACAGACACTTTTTTTGAGAAAGAAACGCCTCCCAATCTTCTAAAACAGCAGGCTAAGAAGATGGCCCTAGTGTGTAAGAGATGGGTCATCTTACCATAAGACTGGGAATCGTTTCTTTCTCAAACAAATTGTCTGTCTCTTTAGGATAATATAGAGACAATCTTAGTCTGTACCTTAAATAGACATTATAAGTGAATATTTCGATTTTCTTCAGGTGATTTAACACGGCAAAATTCTCAGCTAGGTAAATTTGAAAACAGAGATATTCTAAATGCGGATGGATTGAGCTTTGATGCCTGATTCTAAATCACTGAATCAAGATTTCCTTCATCAAGGACAATGGTTGCTAGTTCTCTGGGGGTTTTCCGAATTTAGAATTGCGTGTTTCGTTAATTATTGGATCAAATTAGGGAGTTTGGATGGAGATAGTGAGGTCAGGTCGCACGCTAGCCCAAATTCGTAATCCCATTATTAAGGGGAGTCGAAACTCACTGAGAAATCACTCCTATGAAAGGCAAACATTAAGAATAAATAATTGACGGAATAGTGTTCGCTGAAGAGAGCTCTCTATTAAAGATTGAGAGCTCGTTCTCGTTATATAGAGAGTGTTCGTTAAAGTTTTTCATAGTTATAACTAGAGAGAGTGTTTGTATAGAAAGAGAGTGTATGCGTTATAAAGAACAGGACCTGTGCTTTAGCTCTAGCTCATTAAAAATTAAAACAGAGCTTACGGAGGCTTTCTTATCGTGCAGATAAAGTAGCCGATAACTTTATCTTGCCGTTAAAAGTCCATTAGCTAACGTTATGGCAAGGGCGCTATCGGAAGGATGGTGAAAGCGTGAAAGGCACCAACTCTTCTTTCCGGGAGGATGGCGCTATCGCACACCCTCAGAGGGCTACAAGGTCTCACCCTTTGTGACCTCCATACGTAAGGGAGTGGATTTAGTCAGAATTACGCCCTTTTGTATAGTTTTTCTATAGCTAGTGAAGGGCAGGTGAGGCCTGGAAAAAGTTTTGGCAACGCAGGAATTGATACATTAGCCGAAACAATTCTCCGCGCGTAAACTTCAAAATTTAACTTGCACTTTAGCAGTATTTTATAATCCCTGATTAGGGAGTTATACGCATACGTCCACGGGAGATGGCACTAAGCTCAGTTTATCCAGCTGACTAAGCTGCCCCGTGCATTATTCCAGTGTTACTGACGTCATAATGCTACCTTATTTGTATGCCTTTTATGATGGATTTCATAAATTGTTAATGTCTATTTTAGGGTCTCGTAAAGTTCACTATATGGAGTGGTAACTGCAATACCGCCATTGGCCATGGCTGCTCTAAAAGTTAAACATAGTGTGCTATTCGAACGCAAAACAAATTACTGACAGTAGGACACTATGTTTATCTTTCACAGGAGGAAAAAATTGCATGACGGATCTATTTGTAAATTTTATCCCAGCTTTAAAATTTTTTCCACATAAAATCTTTTATTGTTTTCCTAGTAAAATAAGCAGGATTCTAAAAGCCATACAAAGGCTGCAGTAAACTCATCCGTTAGAAGCATTGCAACCATACGTTCCATAGAAATCTCTATTGGAAGGTTAACGCGGTGGAAAACGGAATACTGAAAGGGGTTAAGGGTGGGGGGGGGGGGAGGGCAGGGGGGGCACGTAACCTATTTCCTATTTGAATCCTGATACAAATCCCACAACCACAAACACACAAATGTTGAGACAAGTTCATACGTGTATCGGAATTTCCCCGCATACTTAAATTTCATCACATTTTAATATGATTTATGTATTATAATATAGTATGACGACGTATAGCACTTAGGGTGAATTTCACAAGTTTAACGTGAAGACTATCGTGTACACGATAGCGCTGTCGTATCGGTAAAAAATGTTAACGCCTTTCACCATGCACCGTTACCGTTTCGTTAGCTTTCGAGTGGATTTTCCGTGCGTTAGCGAAAACGATAATTTTCATACCTGCGACTCATTTGGTGTAGTCTAATGTAGTCTAATCAACATTTTAACTTCTTTCTCCGAAAAAATAGGGGTTTTTTCACTTTTAGATTGAAATTGTCGAAATAAATTTGACGTAAACAAAGCAGGCGAATTCTATTGACACAACAAAACCTAACGAGAGGATGTCTGCTTTTTCGAATCGATAGCTATTCGAACGTTAAAAGGCACTATCGTGAGGTGGTGAAATTCAGCCTTAAAACTGAATATATATTTGCTATTTGTTTACATTTTTTTCTGCACACTCTATGAGGAAACTACAAAAATGGCATATGTTCTGAAATATAACATGTATTTTTAAGGTCACTATATTGTGATTTATTGTTATTTTCGTCAACAAAAAAATTATCCAAAATTTATGACGTTAAAAAGAAATATTATATTTCAGAATATATAAATATCCAATAGTTTCGTCACAGTGTGCATAAAAAAACGTAAACAAACACGATTGGGTGGTCGCTCTGAAGACTAGCGATAGCGTAAAATAGGTAAATTGATTGTAAATGAGTGAATTAGTTTGAAATTTAGTGCTGTGGGGCATAGGAAATTCATTTCAGAGCGATACAAATAACTAGAAAATATTAAAACTGGGGAAAATTTCACGTCAAAGAGAATTACTAAACTGGGATATAATATCAATCCACTTTTTGAAAAACATTTTTTTTTTCCAGTGGGGATAAATGCAGTGGGGATTGCATTAATTTCAAAGTTTCAACCAACTTCATAAAAGTGCTGTGGTCTAGTGGGTAAACATGAGATTCAGAAGACTGAGGTCCTGGGTTCGAATCCCGGTCCCAGCAAACTTTCTATTGGTAGCATGGATGTCACACCAAATATTCATTTGTCTTCGGCCAACTATCAGATGCTTTAATTGTCATCTGTGCTTTCGGGCTGTAACCACCAATAAGCGGTTGCCCCTTACGCTGTCACCATATACAATCATAGGCGTGGCAAGGGGGGGCTGGGGGGGCTTAGCCACCACCAGAAACCATTTAGCCACCCCCAGGATTTTTCCGACCTATACACAACGTTACATAAAGCAATGCATGAGGAGAAGGCCTAGGGGGGCTGAGCCCCCCCCCCCCCCCCAGTTTTTGGTCCTGCTACGCCCTTGCATACAATCCTGCTCGTTCATGTTTTTTTAGGAAACTGTTGATATTTAAATGTTCTGAAATATAATATGTAATAATTAATAATTATTGGCTAAGTTGTGATTTTACGATTGAGTGTCAGCCAGTACCAAGTCTTTTTCTGACGTTAAAAAGATATAGGTACATGCAATATTATATTTCAGAAGAAAAATCGTTCTGCTGCCACGTCACAATTGGGCGGAGCCTCTTAACTAGAAACGTGACAAGAGATTCGTGTGTCGGATTATCCAATATTATTGCGAATATTTATTTTAGAACATAAAGCTGACGCCGTCTACTTAGGTAATCCTCCAAGCCTGAAATTTATTCGCTATCTAGAAACGTTTTCAGAGGGAATTCGAGAAGATTTAATATTTTAATTACCCAGTCTTTGCTCTTCTAGTTTCTCTTACGAGTTCGTTCTAAAAGCGGAATATAGTGTGCCATTTGAACGCGAAAAAATGACACACTATGTTTAGCTTATACTGGAGGTCGAATATCGAGCGATAAAAATGGAGGTGAATTTACCGGGATCAATCAAGTATCGATAGCTTCAGCATCGGCGGCGGAAGACCACTTTCCTGGGGGGTGCAAGTGCCCTTTACATTTTTTTCGGGAGAGGGTTGAATATTTTTTTCCTATTGCCTTATGGTAAATTTACTCCTATATCGTTATGAAGGCTTTTTTTATAGTTACTTTTTTAACTTTCTGGGGGGTGCACTGTGCACTCCTGGGGGGTGCTGCAACCCCCTGCACCCCCCTTCCGCCGCCAATGAGCTTCAGATTTACTTCCTAATATATTGTAACAGTGGAAAAACACTCGCACGACTGAGGCCTAGGTTCCAATCCCGGTAGCAGCAATTTTTTTACGGTAGCATGGACGTCACACCAAATATCTGTTCATTTGGCTTTAGTTTTTTTTAAGCTGTAAGCCCTTAACAACTTTTTGTGGACGTCAGCTTTTGTTTCTCCTTTTTGTTGATCCTAAGTGAGACCGACAAGAACTTGTTCCTTCAGAACTTCTTCAGAGCAGAAAGGTCAGTTTTGCCGCCAAAACCTTCAAAGTTTCCATTGTGCGGGTCCAAGCAACGGTGAAGGGCAAAGTTTTTCCGGGCAATCAGCAAAAGAAAAAAATGTTACTTCTTCCTTCCGACTCACTATTGGCTGTTCTCCTTCAGATGTCAGCGGGAAAGTTTTTCGAGTCAGAGGGAAATGGGACAGTCTAGTCAGTCTGAAAAAAGAAACTACCTTACGAGAAATCTTGTTCTTTAAATAAAACTATGTTTTGTTCGGTTTAGGAGTGGTCCATACCGTAAGTGGAAAAAATTACTTACGCCTGGAGCCTGGATTCGGCCACTATAGGCACTAAATATCGCCCTCTGCAGAGTGATGCACGATGCAAGAACAAGAACAAGAAACGGCATTTCTTGTTCTTGTTCTCGCAAAGCGACTCTTGCTCTTGTTCTTGCAGTCAAAATCCTATATTGTTCTTGTTCTTGCAGTAGAAATCATTTCTTGCTCTTGTTCTTGTTCTTGCTGTGAGACTCTTGCAATTTCTTCCATACACGTGGAATTTTCTGCGGTTAAAATGTGGTTTTTTGCCTACCGAGCGGCCATTTCAAGTGCAATGTATCGTCGCATAGTCTGCTGAGTTTCTCGTACAAAATATATGGACTGCAATCCATGAATAAAGCTTTGGAAAAAAACTGCCTGGGTTTATGCAAGACTCTTGCGAAAACTCTTGCAAGAGTTCTTGTTCTTGCAACTGAAGTCTTGTTCTTGTTCTTGCAGCCAAAATTGACTCTTGTTCTTGTTCTTGCATGCAAGAACAAAAGCAAGACAAGAAATTTTCGTGCATCACTACTCTGCAGCCATTCATTTGCGAGTGGAAACTGTTCTCACGAACTATGTAAAAGCAACAGTGAATACCCACAAATTCCTGGAGAAATTTAGAATTCCTAAATTCTAAATACGTGAACAAAAGGAGATATCTTATCTGCCACATAAGAAACACTTGACAAAGTTACATTCATCGCGCTAGGGACACATTCTAAGCAAGAACTGTGACAAGTTGCTTGATTGTGGAAATTGTTGCCGACTCTGAGTGTGCACGAAGTACAATTCATATGCTAAAAGCGGCAAACTAAGCAAAGATAAGAAGACGAATGTGACGTTTTGGTGATAACGTGAAACCCGAACAATTTCCATTTCGCGCCATGACTTTTTAGGGCCTACAGGAGTTGTAAATCCTGAGATTTATAACTTTTTTTTTACCTTCCGGTTCGTGCGAGAATATTTTGTGATTCTTTTTGAGATAGTAATTTCATTACTTTTAAGGAGAGTCTGCTAATTTTAAGTAATTTTTAGGTCTGATGACGGACCTTTCTGTTGGTTCAAAAACGTACAGGTCATCAACCTAAGAAGGTATAAAAATAATATAAAAACGTGCCTGAGGTCTGAATTCAGGCCCTGCCGGTGTAAACTGACTTCGGCCCACTTCTTTTCGGCTTCGGCCAGACTCTTGTGGTGCTACCAACCGAGTGCTAGCGTGCACCAAAAAAAAAGAAGTACAAATTCTCGGAGTTGTTTAGCATTACTTCTATTCATAGTCTTAACCTGCAGATTCATGATTATGTAATCCCATAGTAGGTTGACATGAAATTTTCTAAGGCTGGACTTCACCACCTCTTAAAGTACGCTATAGTGCGATGGCACTTGTCATAAGCTAAACACACGATCCTATAAATAATCTGTTCGATAGGAAACACTAAAGTATACTTTACAGAAGTGACAAAATCCATCCTAATTATATAAGTTTTATTTCAGCTCCGAACGCAACCTCTTCAAAAATCAAAAAAACGTCGAAAATTTCGACATTTTTCTAGATTTTGGTGATTTACACCCTGAAGGACTAGTTTTTTGGCAACAACATTTCAGTACTTTTTGAAAGGCAATAAAATTTCCCACAAGTTAGAAGAAAAACAGTCTCTGTAGACTTAATAGTTTTTGAGATATGGCTCGTCGAAGATTCGAAAAATCCAAAACACCACAAATCTCTTACAAGAGAGGAAATTTTTTTATTCTTAGGATTAATAGGGAGGTCCATTTAGCAGACTATGCAATTTAAGAGTTTTTCAGATTCACCTGCTTGCAAGAGTACCAACACATTCTTCGCTTCATGTAAATCATGAAAGCAGAAGAAGCCCCCTGTTTAGGAAAAGAAGACATAAGTCTTCATTGAAAAGCGGAAAGAAACCCTCAAGGAATTCAAGATCTTTTCCGATGCTTCGAAAACTTTCCCGAACGTAAACTGGAATTGGTGATCTCCAGAAAAGCTGTCCTTCAACCCTCGAGTCAGTCGCAATTTTTAACGGATTTTGGATAAGGGTTTGCCGAAAAGTCGAACCTGATATCATTGCTCGATAAATCAGGCCGAGGGCGACAGCGTCTCCTCCGCCATTCCAGCTGTTACGAAGAAAGCAATTTATTATCAACGGGACCGCGATTACACATTTCCTCGTTTACATATATGACGTCGAGCTTTCACCTCCTTCTCCTCCTCATTTCGCCGAGAACTTTCGAAAACCGATTGACTGACGCGGGCTGTAATATGACGTCCTCAATACCCACGGGAGTGGCCAAGGCGGTTGTCTTTAAGGTCATATACGATTCGTTTTGGACGGCGTCCTGGCTACCTGGCTGGGATGCGGGATTCAGGATGTCAACTCAGGGATGGCTGGTGGCCACACACGATACTTCCAGCCCCGCATCCCTGTGATTTGTCTTTTGTTTACCAGAAATTGATGAAACCTTGATTTTATAGTGATAATCACAGTGTTTCGTCTGTTTCTTGATATTCTTAAAAAATCTATCTGAACCCAATTTGAAAAAAATGCACAAGAAAAAATATAGTTGATATAACGAAATTAACGTAAAATTGGCAAATATCTTCAACAACTGGACGCCCACCTGGGATGCGTGGAATTCGGTCAAGTTGGAATTCCAATATCGGGACGGCATCCCTTCAAAACTGTCCATCCCTCTCCACTTTGAGGCGTCCAGGGATGCATCCTCGCCAGGAAAATGCATAGTATGAGGCCACCTTAATATAGTCCCCGTTGTGAGCTGCTAGTGCTGCCAGCTGAGCACGACGGATAGTTCTTGCAATGGCCCAGTTGCTGATCCATCCTCTCCTATCCCTCAGCGTGCTTACTGTTGGACTATGAATACCTGCCTCGGTGAAGGTCCTATGACGGTGCAGGTATTGGTGGCACCTGAGAGCCTTCGGGCACTTGAGCGTCGGTGTCGGGGGCAGCCGGCCGTGGGATCGATATCACGCGCTAATTGCGTTAGGGGGTGACGCTCAAAGGCTGCATCACCAGCCTCTCACCTCTATATCTATTCATACCGAAATTCCTACCAATTTTCCGATCTACCTAGATTTCTTGGATACCTACAACTTATTCTTGTTAAAGGTCCGCTATACCTGACGGTGCATTTTTGCCACCCATAAGATTAACATTGCGAGCGGCGATTCATTTTCAAGGTTTACCCTTGGTTGGAAAGACACAAAATTTTGCCTGTACCTAGCCCTAACAATGTTCTAGGGAGTGTTCGAAGAAGATTTCCCAATTTCTCACTGGTTTCTTTTATTACAACTGTTTTGCAAATGCTAGCATCGCATACCTCAAGAAAAGTGCTGTATATCGAAAACCAGTAAAAAAAATGGGAAATCTGCTTCGAACACTCCCTAGAACATTATTAGGGCTAGGTACAGGCAAAATTTTGTGTCTTTCCAACCAAGGGTAAACCATGAAAATGAATCGCCGCTCGCAATGTTAATCTTATGGGCGGCAAAAAAATGCATCGTCAGGTTTAGCGTCCTCTTAATAGCAAAAACACTGGTTTTGGTGAGCTATGTGTATCAGAACCAGAGATATAGACCATATAGGCATTAAAATTTCAACCCTGACCTCCGCTAGCCTAACCTAACTACCCCTGACCACTTTGCCATCTTTGTTTTCGGAGGCCATTTTGTTTACACACTTTAACCAACCCTACAATCCTTTCATCAAGAAGAGCCAGGATCTATAGGTTTAACGACAGTCAGCATATTGAGCAATACGAGACAGAAAGTCTAAGTGCTTTTGAGTCGTGCTCAAAAGAAATATCGCACATTTTCCAATTTTTTAATAATTTTCAAGAGAAAAATAAAAATGGAAATGACACCTTCCCAATATTGCCAATAAAAAATGAAATAACAAAAATAGCTTGCCATTCGTCCTAAAACTTGGAACGTCAGCAATAGCGGGGGATCTCTCAACTTTAAAACTTGACAGCCAATCGCTGACTTGGCTCCTTCGAAATTAAACCGAAACAATGGGTTCTCTTCTCAACCCTCGAGGGGCAATGGGGGGAGGGCTTCAATTCAAAGAAATTGTATAACTGGGGCAGACTGTCCCAAGGCGATCGCTCCCTATATTTTCCTGATTTCAATTTGCTGACTACTTGCAGGAGTTGATGGACATCGGGATGCGAATATGAAAATGCTTCGGAAAATGCTAACCAAGAAGGGATTAAAAAAAAATCCGGACATTCGGCCGTTTGAACTAAAAACCATTCGGATACCACGTGTTTTTACAGGGTTACGAGGAAACTATTGGATATTTAAATTTTCTGAAATATAAAATGTATTTTTTAAAGTCATAAATTAAGAGGCAATGTCGTTGTTTTCAGAATCGGTTAATTTTGGACAAATTTTTGTTGATAAAAATCACTCGATCGTAAAATTACAACTAGCCTCAATTTCGGCCGTTAAAAAGACATATTATATTTCAGACCATATCCTATAGTTTCCTCATAAAAGGTGCAGAAAAAACGTAAACAAACATGATTGTGTGGTCGCCCTTAATGAGGTCTGTCTAAGTGCAAGCAGGCAAGGGAAGTAGGTTGAAAGCAGGTGCGCATCATCAGTCATATCTTACCCCATGCTGTGACAAGAAACACTGAGTGAGCGACGGCGAACTGATTATGTTAATTAATATTGCTGTTCTATGAAACGCTTACAACCTTGTTCGTCAAAAGATTCTTACTTATCCTGGTAACCCAGCGACCCGCACGAGTAGAAGATAATTCAGGAGAAAACGTTCATATTCTAAGAGTGGACAGACAGATGATAGATAGATAGACAGATAGACGATAGATCGATCGATAGATAGATGATATTTGACTAATCACTGGTTGTCCGGAAGTGAACGGTTACCAAGATACAGGCGCGGAAACATATAAATCTCGCTTTGTACCATTGCGATTATCTCGGGAACCATTGATCGGAGAAGGTTGACGTTTTGTTTTCTGATATGACCTTTCCGAATCCGTCACTATTTTCCGGAAAATCAGTCCAAAACATAAAGAGAAGCCTGAATTAGGTACCTGAACCTGTAGTACAAGATTAACAAAAAGCTATGTTTTGTGTATTTTAGAGCATCCAATCGTTGGTTCTCAAATCAATTTTTTCAAATTCAAAATATAAAGGCAACCTGCAATACCTAACCAACCTGAACATCTTGATAAACTGTTTCAAAAACCGTACCATGTATTATTCTCCATTTTTACTGATTGTACAGAAGCAATTCGCTATTCGCTTGAATTCGCTCATACCCACGCAGTTTACTTTGAATTTTAAATTTTTCAACACTTTTCGATCTGTTGGATGATTTAATCTCCAGCTATCGGTAAGATAAGGGCACTATCCACACGATAGTCTGCTTCTTTCTCGGAAGGGTAATTAATGCTATAGTGAACTTAAAGTAGACAATATAATCTATTTAGGTACTGGCTGAAGCTAACCAAAGCAAAGAGTGTGCAGTTATGTGTTATATTAAATAGCTGAAAATCAGGGAAACCGAGGGGTTAACCACTCCAGGAATCTCGTTGGGAATCTCATTGGAAATCTTTATGGAATCTCAGGGAATCTTGGAAATTTCTGGAGCATTTCACCCTTCGGGGTGCATCTTTCCACGAATCTCGTCGAGAATCTCAGGAAATCTTTGGAAATCCTCATGCAATCTCAAGCAATCTCTGGAGTGGTTAACCCCTCGAGGGAAACGCGTTAGTAGTAACAAACAAATTGCTTGGTGAAAACTTCACCGAAACAGAATAACAAAATAAAAATACCTAGGTTAGCTTTGTTGGATGTACTGAACTGTTAAGTAAGTTAACAACTTAAAGTGAATTCCCATGCAAAGTTGTAGTGTTATCCAACTTCAGCTTTTTTGCTTGGCTTTGGTACATACGAGTTGAAGTCCCGGTTACTATAAGAACTTTAAAGTTCCAATCCTAGTTTTATTCTACTTCTCAAGAAGGTATATCTTCGATTCTGGTGAAAAGGATCGTTGGTATTAAAGTTTAAAGATAATACCCTAGCCAGCTGTTGGCCTATGGAGTATCTACACAAAGTTTTATCAAGTTTAGGAACTCTCGTTTTTTGGATCTTGTTTTAATGTTGTTCCAAAACCAACGTAGGGAAGTTTCTTTGAGACTTTTTTACTTTTAATCCCCGTGTTATGGTTCTATAGAAGTTTCTAATTAAGGCTATAGGCAACTCTAAGTATTTTTAAGCTTGAAAAAAAAAATGGATCAAAATTCAGATTTCTCAAGCCTCAAAAAACGCACAATGGCCAGTACGTACCACTCTGGCCCACGAAAGCAGCCTTCAGCAGTGCTGCTGCCCACACAATGGACTCTACCACCCTACCCCATACACGAGTGGGCCATATAGGACCATGCTGGGCGATATAGTAGCAGCGTCAGCCAGCTGAGCTGCCAACATAATGGTGATGGCTTACACTGGCTGAGGATCGCCCGAAAACTTGTTTACTCACTGGCAGCCAGTGAAACCAGGATAGGACAAAGAAAAATTTCTATAAGGTGGGAATAGATCCAGGGTCATTTTGTTTCATAGCTCGGTGATGGCACCGAGGGGTTATCCACTCGTTGGGAATCCCGTTGGGAATCATTTGAAATCTCTATGAAATCTCAGGGAATCTTGGAATTTTTTTGGAGTGGTTACCCCTTCTGGGTTCATCTTTCTATGAATATCGTTGGGAATCTTTGGAAATCTTTATGGAATCTCAGTGGAATCTCAAGAAATCTCTGGAGTGGTTACCCCCTCGGATGGCACCGAGGAACAGATTTTTAATTTGAAAATGAGAAGTGGAAAATCTTCATATGGAAAGCCACCACACTACTCACTGTAAAATATCAAAATACAAAAATAAGAATAATTATAAAAATTATACAAAGTAAAATTAACAATTTAAATATTCATTTTTTCCCTAGAAATTCCTGAACCATCGCAAAAATTCTTTTTCCCTCCCGATAGCAAAAAATGACCTAATTTTGAGATGACATCGAGCGTAGGTATTTCTCATTTTCATACAAAATAAACGAAGTGAAGAGGTGACACCGCGGACATCTCTGTGTTGGAGGGTGACACGAGGAAAACAATGACGCGACACGGAGTCATGTCGATGTCAGACAGGGTCATTCATACACTGGGTCATTCATATATCCTGGGTCAGGCCACAGGGGGCATCCCATTCCAATTCCATGGGGATTTTTATTTCGAATTTTTAATTTTTGTAATCGTGTCGCTATGTCGACATACGACATGGATTTCACCACTTCTATAAAGTACACTTTAGTGTCTTGACGTATTCTTAGCTTATAAGAAGGGCATTCTCTCATTATAGTAGACTTTAAGAAGTACAGCTGTCACTCTCTGTTACAAAAACCTCTCTATATAACGACCGAACCCTGACTGATTTTAAACCCCTCTCTACAGAGAATTGTCTTTATAACCAGCAAATTTATACGGTTCGTTATAGAGAGTATTTTAGAATCGTTTCTAGCGGTAATACATTATAATCTCGCTATAAGAAACAACACCTGCAGATAAAGTAAATTTCTGTTCCCGATAAAGTAGCCGAAAAATTTATCTTCCCGTTAAAAGTCCACTAGCATTATGATAATTGCGCTATCGGCAGGATGGTGAAAGGCACCAACTTTTCTCCTCCGGCGGATAACGCTATCGTGAACTTTTATAGGGGACACTAAAGTAGACTTTAGGCACTGGCGAAACCCAGCCTACACACAACATCGTTGTGTTGTAACGTTGTAACCAATAATGGTGTCGTGGAACATAATAGGGCACTTTGTAGATGAGATGGCTCTATGAAGTGATGTTCTTCTGGGTGAAGGAGCAAGTGGCAAGGACACTAATAGAAAACGATGAGAAATTACTCTATACCCCCTCTACCAACAATATTGTGTTTTTATATTCTTTCTCCTAGAGCTCACTATTCCATTGTTTTTTCTACTTCGACTGCGTTGAGAATCAGTGAAAAAAACGTGGCCGCAGACAAATTCATCTTCCCATTTTATTGACGAAATTCTTAAAAAAAAATGGGAAAAAAATTAAATGGTAACTTGGTGATACTGTGGTGATATACTTATGGGGTGCGTCCCACGTCCCACCATACTCGGGTAATGGTTAAACTCCATTAAATTAAGGGTCCGCTGTACCTGACGGTGCATTTTTTGCCGCCCATAAGATTAACATTGCGAGCGGCGATTCATTTTCAAGGTTTACCCTTGGTTGGAAAGACACAAAATTTTGCCTGTACCTAGCCCTAACAATGTTCTAGGGAATGTTCGAAGCAGATTTCCCAATTTCTCACTGGTTTCTTTTATTGCAACTGTTTTGCAAATGCTAGCATCGCATACCTCAAGGAAAGTGCTGTATCACGAAAACCAGTAAAAAAATGGGAAATCTGCTTCGAACACTCCCTAGAACATTGTTAGGGCTAGGTACAGGCAAAATTTTGTGTCTTTCCAACCAAGGGTAAACCTTGAAAATGAATCGCCGCTCGCAATGTTAATCTTATGGGCGGCAAAAAATGCACCGTCAGGTATAGCGGACCCTTAAGCACCTATTCCTTAAAAATAAAGACCCAACTGTTTCCTCGAAAAAATGTTACAGAAACGTAAACAAAAAGCACTGTGTCTTGAGCCTTAAAATTAAAATATGAAAATCCCATTGCTTGCAATTAAGCTGACACAAAAAGAAAATTGTTTTTTAAGCCTCCAATTTCAGAGTAGCGGTTAAAAAAGAGCCGTAAAAGCATTCCCGCTTGAATTGTAGCACAAAATATTTCTTTTTTGAAAAGTCAAGACCATTTTCTTCCGCACCCTATGCCAACTCGGCATCTAAATATAATTTATATCTGTCTCCGCCCTCGGAGGAATATGGTAGGAAAGTGATAGCCAGCTCGGGAAGGTTACATGGGCGTAGGGATGGGGGGGAGCCTTAAGAGGACGCTATACCTGACGGTGCATTTTTTGCCGCCCATAAGATTAACATTGCGAGCGGCGATTCATTTTCAAGGTTTACCCTTGGTTGGAAAGACACAAAATTTTGCCTGTACCTAGCCCTAACAATGTTCTAGGGAATGTTCGAAGCAGATTTCCCAATTTCTCACTGGTTTCTTTTATTGCAACTGTTTTGCAAATGCTAGCATCGCATACCTCAAGGAAAGTGCTGTATCACGAAAACCAGTAAAAAAATGGGAAATCTGCTTCAAACACTCCCTAGAACATTGTTAGGGCTAGGTACAGGCAAAATTTTGTGTCTTTCCAACCAAGGGTAAACCTTGAAAATGAATCGCCGCTCGCAATGTTAATCTTATGGGCGGCAAAAAATGCACCGTCAGGTATAGCGGACCCTTAAGCACCTATTCCTTAAAAATAAAGACCCAACTGTTTCCTCGAAAAAATGTTACAGAAACGTAAACAAAAAGCACTGTGTCTTGAGCCTTAAAATTAAAATATGAAAATCCCATTGCTTGCAATTAAGCTGACACAAAAAGAAAATTGTTTTTTAAGCCTCCAATTTCAGAGTAGCGGTTAAAAAAGAGCCGTAAAAGCATTCCCGCTTGAATTGTAGCACAAAATATTTCTTTTTTGAAAAGTCAAGACCATTTTCTTCCGCACCCTATGCCAACTCGGCATCTAAATATAATTTATATCTGTCTCCGCCCTCGGAGGAATATGGTAGGAAAGTGATAGCCAGCTCGGGAAGGTTACATGGGCGTAGGGATGGGGGGGAGCCTTAAGAGGACGCTATACCTGACGGTGCATTTTTTGCCGCCCATAAGATTAACATTGCGAGCGGCGATTCATTTTCAAGGTTTACCCTTGGTTGGAAAGACACAAAATTTTGCCTGTACCTAGCCCTAACAATGTTCTAGGGAGTGTTCGAAGCAGATTTCCCAATTTCTCACTGGTTTCTTTCATTGCAACTGTTTTGCAAATGCTAGCATCGCATACCTCAAGAAAAGTGCTGTATCTCGAAAACCAGTAAAAAATGGGAAATCTGCTTCGAACACTCCCTAGAACATTGTTAGGGCTAGGTACAGGCAAAATTTTGTGTCTTTCCAACCAAGGGTAAACCTTGAAAATGAATCGCCGCTCGCAATGTTAATCTTATGGGCGGCAAAAAATGCACCGTCAGGTATAGCGGAAAATAAACGTGGCACTAGAACGGTACTTGTTGTTTATAAAATTTAGGACCAACCCCCCTTATGATGCCTGCAGGCGTCTTCCGTCTTCCGTCTTCCGCTCAGACCACAGTAGGTATACCTCTTGGATATTTGTATACGTTCTAAAATATACTTAGGGTGCGTCCGGGTGTCCCACCATACTCAGTTAACGGTTAAACTCCAGTTAAATTCGGTTTTTACCGTGCAAAAAATTGGAATTTAACTGTAGTGTAGTGTAACGTTAACCGAGTATGGTGGGACGCACCCTTTGAACGTCCGAAATGAACTGTCTATTGTGATTTTAGGATCGATTTCATCACTTCTTAAAGTTAACTTTTGTGCGATTGCAGTTGCCGTAAGCTAAATAAAAGATAAGACAAACCTGTTCGTTAAAACTTTTCGATAGGAGGCACTATAGTAAGTAGGAAAATCCAGCCTTAGCCAACCAGATCCTGATGTTAAAAAGACATATTATATTTCAGATCATATAAATATTATCTAACAGTTTCCTCAAAGAAGGAAAACCATCGAGATATAGGAAGAATTCTTTCAAAATTCACTTCCAGCAATCAAAACTAAATCTTCATCTTCATCTTGTTCTTGTACCTAAGAAATACAAGAACAAGAGCAAGACAAGGAACTTTCATGCACCACAACACAGACTGAAGAAAATTAAATTAAGCTTCTCTATACCCCAGCACCTACGCCCACGAGCTCCTTACTTTGCGCGATATAATATGAAAAAATGACTCGCACACCAATTTGCATGTAACAAGTATGAATTATTTCACGTCAGCCTTTTATCCCAACAATATACTTTCATACAATAGAATTTGTAAAGAAACTTTGTGAGCGACACGGGGTTTCAAAAGTCTCTGACTCACTTCTTTTCAAACAGAATTATCCCAACTTTTCTACAATAGTGGCTTAATTTTCCTTTTCCTTCTTTGGCGGGTGTCTGTGTCTGAAAAAAAAAGGTTCTTCTTATTGAGGGGCTTTGTGTTTAATTTTGGGATTTTTGTGGGACAGTTCATTGTGTAGGTTTCCAAAATTTTTGCTTTTGACGTCCGGTTCCTCCGGAAATTTCAGTGAGCCATGAAAAGGATTGCTTGGAAAATAAAAGGGCAATGTACAGTAATGTGGTAAAGGGGTTAAGCGAGGGGTTAACCACTCGTTGGTAATCTCGTTGGGAATCATTGGAAATCTTTATGAAATCTCAGGGAATCTTGAATTTTTTTGGATTGGTTAGCCCTTCGGGGTTCATCTTTCTATGAATATCGTTGAGAATCTTTGGAAATCTCAGGGGAATCTCGTGGAATCTCTGGAGTGGTTACCCCCTCGGGGTTAAGACTCTTTGTAGAGCAGTGGAAGGAAGAAGTATACATCGTGCTCAGTACACGATGAGGACCTACAGTTTTAGGCGGGTTCCGAACCACCACAGCCATGATAGACTTGGTATTCTGAACACACTAGAGGTGAATCCCGAGCAAAAAAAAATTTGATAGGAACGAAACGGTGTTCTTGAAAATCTACGATAGTGTCTCCTATCGAACAGATTTTATTTAGCTTATGACTAGTACTATTCACCCTTAAGGGTCCGCTATACCTGACGGTGCATTTTTTGCCGCCCATAAGATTAACATTGCGAGCGGCGATTCATTTTCAAGGTTTACCCTTGGTTGGAAAGACACAAAATTTTGCCTGTACCTAGCCCTAACAATGTTCTAGTGAGTGTTCAAAGCAGATTTCCCATTTTTTTTACTGGTTTTCGAGATACAGCACTTTTCTTGAGGTATGCGATGCTAGCATTTGCAAAACAGTTGCAATAAAAGAAACCAGTGAGAAATTGGGAACTCTGCTTCGAACACTCCCTAGAACATTGTTAGGGCTAATTACAGGCCAAATTTTGTGTCTTTCCAATCAAGGGTAAACCTTGAAAATGAATCGCCGCTCGCAATGTTAATTTTATGGGCGGCAAAAAATGCATCGTCAGGTATAGCGTCCTCTTAAACTACTGGTAAACAATGGTTGGTCTTGCTCTAACTCCGAACTAACCTCGGACTTCAAGTCAGTTGAATTAAAGAGCGATGGGAGTAATAGTATCAGCCCAGCCCACTATCTGCAATTAGGGAACCATATCCGCCGGAAATGGTAAGCCGAAAGCGCGCCGTTTGTCATGGGGAGGCAGCCGTTCTGCCTCTTCCCGTCCAACTTCGTGTCCGAGAAGCAATTGGGTCAGTAGTCTAAAACACCTCTGAATCTGTGGCCAGTGGGAAAACAGAAGACTCGCACGACTGAGGTCCTGGGTTCAACATTTTTACTTTCTCGCTAGTATTGTAAGTATTGTTTTCGTGCAAAATTTCGAAATTGAGATTTTGGGTTTCCCGTGATCCTGGGGGTCCCCTGAGTCCAAAAAGTGGTTTCTGGAAATAGTCTGTCCGTCCGTCCGTCCGTCCGCCCGTGCAGTGCTCTAGAGCGTATACCGTTCACCCGATTTTGATGAAATTTGGTATGGACCTGTCTAAAATCACGGCCAAGACACATTTTTAAGGATTTTTTGATTGGTCAAAAATTAAGGCCGCTATTGCCAAAAAACCGCCAAAATAATTCAAAAATCGTGTTTTTGGTTAGTCGGGCAAGCGCCGACGGTACACTTTTCAATCTATAACACTGAAAATTGGTATGTGTGTTGAAAATTAGATGTTTCGAGGTCATTTGCAGCAAAAATTGAATTGGTTGAAAATTACGGCCGTTTTGGACCAAAGTTCGATCCTTTCGGCGCCATTCACATTTATTGACCGATTGTCATGAAATTTGGTACGTTTATGTAAAACTACGTAACTTAAACATTTGTCGAACAGAATTTTGTTATCTTTAAAATTACGGCCGTTTTTGTCGAAAAAGTGTTGAAAATGAGTTGAGAATGAGAAACCATGTTTTTGAATGGTCGGAACGCATTTGGGAGTACAGTAATAAAATGACAGTCCTGAGATTTGGTGTGAGTGATCTCAAATAGATGCTCGTGGGTCATTTTCAACCGATTTTGGATTGAGTGAAAATTACGCCCGAAAAAAAAATTTCAAAAAATCTAAAAAAATAAAAAATTAAAATTTTATATGGGACGAGAAAGTTAAGTGCGACTATTGTCGGACCCTTTATTTTTTGTTTGTAGCACGGATGTCAAACCAAATATTCATATGGCTTTGGCTGGCAATCAGTTCCTTAAATTCGAGCTTAAATTGATATCTGTACCTTCGGGCGAAGGGTATGGAGACAGTATCATCCACTAAGGCAGGGGTGCAGAGGGGGGGATAGTCCCCTTGGGAAATTTGGGGGGAACTCCCCCGCCCATCGGATTTAAAGTGTGTTTCGCAATCAGGGCCGTAGACAGGCATGCCTGCATGGATCAATTATACAAATATGGTTAACATGAGCTCAAATTTTCTTCTCCCTCCTCCTCATGCATTTTTTCAGCACTAAAAATTCTATGCAAGAACAGCATTTAAAAAAAACGTTAATCCTCGTTGTTACCCCCAAAAATTAACATGGAAGAACAAACAGCATTTCTGACACAATCTGCACTGCACGCGATTCGGCACAGACCTAAAGCTGGCCACGTGCCATGCGTCCTGGAATGGCATCCCAGGGATGGCAGGTACCCATATGAAAACTTCCATCCCTCTCCTCCTGCCATACGTCCGGGGATGCCAACTCGACGGAACGGCCGTCCAGAATACTCTTCTCCAAACAAGCTGAAAATGAAACTAACTTACCAGGACGTAGACAGCAAACGGCATGACCAGGACTGCGACGAGAAGGTCAGCGATGGCTAAACTGACGATGAAGTAGTTGGTAGCTGACTGAAGAGTTCGCTCCCTAAATACTGCGAGAATCACCAGGACGTTCCCGAAGAGGGTGAGGAAGGGAAATACCACTAGAAGAAGTGCCCAGTAGTTACCTGAAAAGTGAAAGAAGAATGTGAAGAAAGTAAGGTTTGTTTTAAGGGTGTCTACGCATTCGTGTTTGTTTACGTTTTATCTACTAAATTGTTCTGAAATATAAAATGTACTTATTTATAACGGCGGAAATTAACAGGCTATGTGGTGACTTCGGTCAATTTTTTTGTTGACAAAAATCACCTAACAGCCTGTTTATTCCGGTCGTTAAAAATACATATTATATTTCAGAACATTTAAATATCCAGTGCCTCCAGTATCTTAGTACCTACAATACGGTAAATTCTTCAAGATTATGCAGCTTGGTTATGGTTAGCTGAGAATACCCTATAGGGGCAAGAACTCATAGAAAGAAAATTCTCAGCAGGACTCCTGTTCAGGAAAAAAAATGTTGGCTCACGTATATCAACCGATCATTTCTCGTTCCCCCGAGTTCATTTCATATCAGGGAAGTAATTTTTCAGGTTGGTAAAATACAAAACCGTCAAGTACGTGGTAGGAGTATGAAATTCCTTCCTATATCATGAAGAAACTTTTGGATTTTAAAATCTTTCGACACAAAATATGTCTTTAACGTCAGAAATAAACCGGATATGTCGGAAGTAATCTTGAACAAATTTTTTATCGACAAAAATCACCCGATCTTAAAATTACAACAGAGCCAGTTAACTTCTGACACTGAAAAGGCGTATCATATCCAACAGTTTTCTAATGAGTACCTTGTTCTCATCGGCTGGGGGAATTCTCGACTGTAAGGTGTGATTCTCACCAAAATCAGGTTGTGCCTTCCACGTGGAGCTTTTTTTCTACAGGGCTAAGGAAAAGTACAAATGCCAAGTAAAATAAAAAAGACAATGGTTTAAAAATTCTGACAGTCGAGACAATAATTTTATTTCCATAAAAAATAGAGCTATTCCGGAAGCAAGAAAAGGACATTAAAACAACATAAATGTGAAGAGATTTGAAGGACAGGGAGGAAAGAGAAACAGATCCATAAAACATAAGGCTAACAAAGTCTTTCAAGAGATAAAAAAAACCTTGTTTCAATAAAACGACTCAATTTTCTTCAATATTGTAGAAAGTGGCAGGGCAATGACCTAAAAGACAAGAGGAGTCAGGATCTAATCCTGTCTTCGAGATATTTTTTTTGGTGAATCTTCCCGTGCCTGCCCTAATGGGGGAAAGCTCGACTGCCGGGCGTGATTCTTACTAAACCATCCCCACTAAACCGAGCCCACAAAAGGTGGCAACCTGTGCTCCACTGTAGGCCCTGGCCCTTCTTGGGCTCATTGGTCCAATGTCTATAAGAAAAAGGTTGGATTTCACCACTCTTAAGGCTGAATATACATTCTTTATTTTTTTACGTTCCGACTTCAAACTTTGTGAGAAAACTATTGGATATTTAAATATTCTGAAATATGATATGTCTTTTTAACGTTATTGTCATTAATCATGAGGCTATGTTGTGATTTCACGATCGGTTAATTTTGCACGATTTTTTTTGTGACAAAAATCACTCGATCGTAAAATTACAACAACATATCCTCATGAGTAATGATGTTAAAAAGACACATTGTATTTTAGAATATTTAAATATCCAAGGCTGAATTTCACCACTTTCCGATAGTGTCTTTTAACGAGAGGATTTAACGAACGGATCCACGTTATCGTATGTTTAGCTTACGACAAATGCCTTGCGCTTGCACTTATTTCTCTGCGAACGCACTGGTCGTAAGCTAAACATACGATAACGCAAATCGGTTTGTTAAAGACACTATCGGAAGGTGGTGAAATTCAGCCTAATACTTTTCTCACAAAGTTTGAAATCGGAACGTAAACAAATAGCGAATGTCTGGTGGCCCTTAGAGTATCCTATAGTATACTACAATATTGTTTCTTTTAAGCTAATCTGTTCGTTAAATCTGTTGGATAGGAGACACTATAGTATAGTGAAATCCAGCCTAACTCACTTAACATTCACACTATTTATTTACTCAATATTCTCCTCAAAAAACAGACCAAAAAAAATGTCAAAAAGCAGTACCATGTAGTGAGGCTTGAATTGGCTTAAGAGGACGCTATACCTGACGATGCATCATCCGCTCGCAATGTTAATCTTATGGGCGGCAAAAAATGCACCGTCAGGTATAGCGGACCCTTAAAGAGACTCAACTAATATATTTTACTTTCTCTAAAATGTCTTTTTCAAAATAGCCGCCTGAAAAGATGGGAAAGCGGCATCTGGCACGTCAAAGGATGATTTTTTTAATAAAAAACGAAAAAACATTCATGGGAAAAGTTGAAATGAAGCAAACGACTGGCAAAGCTAACAAGTTCCCATTGATCAGTCAAGATCTATATAGGCCAATGAATGGATTCCGACGTCAAAGAAAGGAAAAAAAATTCTAAGAATCTTTTTGATCACACCCTTTTCAGAAAATTCTTCTCCCATGGAAATTGAATGAATTTATCGGGCCGAAAAATAAGAAGGGTCTTCGAAGGTATTCAAGGGTCTGTCGTGGATTCACACGGGAAGACTGTTATCTTCCCAATCAGGACTTCCTGCATATTTTTTTGGAAATCTTGCCAGTGCTTGAAGGGCGTTTCCCATCGCCGGATTAAGGGCCACCATACATTTCGCTATTTTTTTACGTTTGGACTTCAAACTTTATGAGAAAAGTATTGGATATTTAAATATTCTGAAATATAATATGTCTTTTTAACGTCATTACTCATGAGGCTATGTTATGATTTCACGATCGGTTAATTTTGGACTATTTTTTTGTAATAAAAATCTCTCGATCGTAAAATCACAACATAGCCTCATGAGGAATGACGTTAAAAAGACCTATTATATTTCAGAATATTGAAATATCCAATAGTTTTCTCACAAAGTTTGAAGTTCCAAAGTAAAAAAATAGCGAATGTGTATGCAGCCTTAGGCTGGATTTAGCTAATTTCGGAATGGAACGTACCTGAATTTTTTTCTGTAAGTTAAGCAAGGTTGCCATGCGTTGCTAAGGTATATAAAGTCGGAATTTAATTTCCCTAGCAACGCATGACAACCTTGTTTAACTTACAGAAAAAAATTCGGGTACGTTCCATTCCGAAATTAGCTAAATCCAGCCTTAAGGTTCAACTAGACTCAATTTCTAGGCCCTATTATTTTATTACTTTTATCATTTGGTGCCACACGAAGCATTTAAACGTAAACAAACACGACTGCGTCGAAGCCCTTAATCCCCTTCGGTAGATAGGTACGTGACCTACCATTCATGTATACCTATATTAAGAAAAACAGAATCAGAAAGGGCAAAATAGACTGACCGTCTAAGGAGGGTTCAGAAGTTGTAGCATTGCCCGGAGTTTCCCAGTCACTCCAGTTGCGAGCCGTAGAAATATTGGCACTAAAGTTGAAATGTTCATTCGCGAAGTTGGCAAAAGCATCGAGAGGGTCTAAGTCCGGGTCGAGAACCACATCCGTAACGGAGTTCGGGACGTCCGTCCGCGGCTGCGGCGCGTCCGACCCGTCGCGGAGCGAGGACAGCAGCAGCCGGACCGAGGCTAGCGGTCTGGGACGCTCCCATGAGGAGTTCCCTAAGAGCAGAGCCTTGATGGTATCAAGGGATCTTCCACCCATGCTTCAGGGGTTCGTCATCCCCCGCGGCCACCCCTTGGACTGGAATCCATCGGGCCCTGTCGACAAAAAAGACAAGAATTTGTGCCGGTTTACATCGGAACTGGTGTTTGCACGACCACCACCGGCCGTGGCTGCTCTAAAAGCTATAAACATAGTGTGCTATTAGAACGAGAAACAAATGACTGCGAATAGGACACTATGTTAAGCTTTCACTGGAGAACGAATTCCTTCGATGGATAGAAATGGTGGTGCAATTACCGTACTAAATACAGTATGCCAAAAGATAATCCTGCCATCGTGGCAGGACAATTATTCTTAATCTCAATTTATTGACGACACTGTTGGATATGTATAATTTCGTAAAATAATTTTAACATCAACAGTTTCTTCAAAAGACTGGAAGAAAAAGATAATTAATAGGAACGTGTGGATAGGCTAGAGCAAGGGGGTAACCACTCCAGAGATTCCTTGAGATTCCATAAAGATTTCCAAAGATTCTCAACGACATTCATAGAAAGATGAATCCCGAAGGGATTAGCACTCCAAAAAATTCCAAGATTCCCTGAGATTTCATAAGGATTTCCAATTATTCCCAACGAGATTCCCAACGAGATTCCTGGAGTGGCTAACCTCTCGGGCTAGAGTAATGTTCAAAATCTTCGACCCAATGGACTCTATGGTACTGACGAACATCTTAAATTGTTGGATATTTTTATTTCTGCATGAAATATAACACGCAGTTTTCAGTCATAATATATTTCAGAATAAAATAATCCAGTTGTTTCGTGACAAAATTTTAATTAAAAAATGTAAGAAAGATGTTGTGGAGAACCTTTAGTGCTCATTAGTTGAAATAAGGATTCAAGGGGTTGAAAAGGCTCAAAGATAGGGAAACCCGTACTCTTTTCCCGTTTCTGGCTCTATAAAAGCGAAAAAATTAAAAAATGTCTCACTGTGTTTATTAGGGCTTCCTGAAGTTCCTAAAGTCTACAACAGTGTTCCCTAAAAGTTCACGACAATCCCCCCGAAATATACATTTTTTCTGCACTCTCTATTAGGAACTTATTGGATATTTAAATGTTCTGAAATATAATGTGTTTTTAACAGCCAAAATTTGATTAAAAAGACATGAAAAACACGTTAAAAAGACATATTATATTTCAGAACAATTAAACACCCAATAGTATCCTCATAAAATGTGCAGAAAAAACGTAAACAAACACGACTGCTTAGACGCCCTTCACTGAAGATTTGCAAGTAACTGGAACTGAGGCCCAAGGAACAAGTTAGGCGTCAACAGCTGACGGTCCCATTTCCGTCACGCTAAGCATAACTTAGTGAGTGCTGAATAATCTCCATTAATTTTTACCTTGAAGAAAATTACTCGAAATTTCACAGGAAAGCAGGCTCGCAAACGACCTAGAAGTGCACCCATGCGGATACCCCAATTTCAGTAAGGTTTCAGAGATTTTCACTTCTTACTCCACAGTAAAAATTCAAAAAACCACTGGGAAATTGGGGTTTTCTAGGACAGACACAATGGTCTCATTTAGGGGAACACCGGTACGATATCGAGGCTGTGGTAGTTCGAAACCCATCTAAAACTGTAGGTCCCCATCGTCAGCTAACCACGATGGATAAATCTTGAAATGGTCTAGTTTGTTCCTCCCTCTCTCCAACACTTTGGATGATACCGCAGTAACCCCGAGAAAGTTCGGTAATTAGAACCCTTATGCGTACTGAAAATGACAATAGTCGCACAAACTTTCCCATATACCCATTTCTTGCTGCTACATATTACCCAAGAAACTTTCGCAATAAGACCACAGCAGGCAGCACTACCCAATCCCAGCTCCCCACTCATCGTGCTAGTACACGACGGGGACCTACAGTTTAAGTGCGTTCCGAACCACCATAGCCTCGATATACATTTCACTTGACATGCTGAACATATCAGAGGTGAATGCCGGTCAGAAATTTTTTTTATAGGATCGGGATAGAACCGGTGTGCCACAGGGTAATAAATGGAGGAAAATGAGATAAACGTTTCAGAATTGGATTCAGAAATAGCAGTAATGGAGATAATTTGAGAAACGAGGAAATGTAGATATGGAGAAAGTACACCTGATTAAAAGATCATTCCTATTTAATCAAAGTTAAATATTTTAACTGGGTTTATTTTATTTAAACGTTCTCGTTCCGGTTTTTTGATTAACATTTATTCAACTTATGTTTGTTTAGCCTTCCCTTCACTCAAGAAAAATAATTTATTCTGCACAATAAAAAATGTTATTTTTGTTGTTGTTTTAATGAAGAGGTTCTCGGAATTAATTCACGCAACTTTTTGGGCTGAAATGATTTCCCTTCCTTGGGTTCGTCAATTCAAAAACATGTTGTAAAGTTTCGACATGCGAGTTCATCTGAACCAAAACAAAGAACCTTTTTTACTTTCTCGCTAGCCATATATGGCGAGAAAGTATTGTTTTCGTGCAAAATTTCGAAATTGAGATTTTGGGTTTCCCATGATCCTGGGGGTCCCCTGAGTCCAAAAAAGTGGTTTCTGGAAAAAGTCTGTCCGTCCGTCAGTCCGTCAGTCCGTCAGTCCGTCCGTCAGTCAGTCCGTTCAGTGCTCTAGCGCCTATACCGTTCATCCGATTTTGATGTAATTTGGTATGGACCTGTCTAAAAATTACTGCCGAGACACATTTTCAAGGATTTTTTGATTGGTCAAAAATTGCGGCCGCTATTGTCAAAAAACCGCCAAAATAATTCAAAAATCGTGTTTTTGGTTAGTCGGACAAGCGCCGACGGTACACTTTTCAATCTATAACATTGAAAATTGGTAAATGTGTTGACAAATTAGATGCTTCGAGGTCATTTGCAACTAAAATTGAATTGGTTGAAAATTACGGCCGTTCTGGACCAAAGTTCGATCGTTTCGGCGCCATTCACATTTATTGACCGATTGTCATGAAATTTGGTAAATTTGTGCAGAACCATGTAACTTAAACATTTGTCGAACAGAATTTTGTTATCTTCAAAATTACGGCCGTTGTATTCAAAAAAGTGTCGAAAATGAGTTGAGAATGAGAAACCACGTTTTTGAATGGTCGGAATGCATTTGGGACTACAGTAATAGAATGACAGCCATGAAACTTGGTGGGAGTGATCTCAGATAGATGCTCTTGGGTCTTTTTCAACCGATTTTGGATTGCTTAAAAATTACGCCCGCAAAAAAATCTCAAAAAAATCCAAAAAAAAAAAACACATGGGGCGAGAAAGTTAAGTGCGACTGTTGTCGGACCCTTTATTTACGTTAGTATGGAAACTAACCACCTTATTGAAATAAAAACATTGTAGGTCGTTACAGATGTCTACGCAGTCGTGTTTGTTTACGTTTTTTCTGCGCACTTTATGAGAAAAGTATTGGATTTTTAAATGTTCGAAATTTAGGTATATAGCTGAGGAAAGTGAGCTACGAAGACTCAGTGGGTGTCATGAACATACCTATACAATATTCCCTTTCCAAATTTGTAAAGTGCCACCATATTTTTCCAGCTACAACTCTATGGAAAAAATTGTAAATCAGATGAACTAAACGACAATCTTGAGAGACATTTTAAACCTAGACGTGAGATTGGCTGCGTACCAAATTTCTTTCCCAAAGTTGTACCTAAAAACCTCGATCGCCCCAAGGACCCCAAAGAGAAAGGGCCGGATGTTCACATGACGGAACTTGGGATGTAAAAAAAGGTGTGTCGGTTTATCAAGCAGATATCAAGATCTATGTACTTTTTAGGTTGCACCGTTTAAAAACGCATTACTGCTTCTGGTGCAAAGGCCTCAATACCCGAGTGGTGTAGGTGATTGAAAATAGCCGGGTTCTATCCTGGTCAAACTAATATTTTTCTTATCGGATTTATTTATCGAGGCTATGGTGGTTCAGAACCCATTTAAAACTGTAGGTCCCCAAGCCGGATTAGCTTTGTGGCAAGGAACTGAGGTATGAAGCAAGAGGAGCCAGGATCAAATCCCAACTTGTCGAGATTTTTCCCGGTGAATCTTGCCCGGCCCTGGGTCTACCCAGACCTGATGGGTATCCGGCCTTCACCGGCCGGGGGAAAACGCGACTGTGGGGCGTGATTCTGACCTAATTACCCCCTTGTGTACAGAGCTATCGAAAGGTGACACCCTGTATCCCACCTTGTCCTCCAAGGGCTGTAGCGCCAAGGAGTTTTGGAATAACCTCTAGATGTATATACCTTAGGTAGGTACCTGTCAGCCTGTGGCAGCAATCAGGTGGCGGAAGTAACTGGAGCGCGGAGGGTATATTTCATGCACATTTACATTTCCTTTCTATCTTATTTCACCTTTTTGGCTTCACCCAACCTTGCTTTTCATGAAATTCGCGGTGGAAACGATATTTTTACTAGCTGGGGCTAGCTAAATTGCTGCCTCTGACCTTTTCAATCCTTTTAAAAAGGGTTTTTTAAATTGTTTTTAAGGGCGAAGGCCGAGTGATGTAGATTGTTGTCTTTGGAGCCGGGTCACACCGGTTCGATCCCGATCCTAAACAACTTTTTCCGATCGATATTTCCACCACAGCCTCAATATATACATTTCTCTAGACATGCTGAATAAATCAGAGGTGAATTCCGAACAAAAAAAATTTCACTATGGTCGGGATCGAACCGGTGGTTTCTAGCACATCTGGGCATCATCGATATGGTAAGCAATTCAAGTTCCCGCTGTCAGTGGGAGTTGGAAAAACAATAAAGAATATAAGCGACGTGAAACAGCTCCCCTCACTCCAGTTGGACTTCAGTAGGGGATGAATATTTTCAACGTTTCCTAATAAACCCTTCAAACTCGCGGCTATATCTCGGAAATCCACCTCGATTTAAGAACCGGAATCTCTCATAAAATGTTATTGCTATTCTTTGTCGAGGAAGACCTATAAAAAAAATACTGTTTTCAAAATAATCCTTCCTGCTTTTCCGTGGAAGGGGAACGGTAGGTTTCACCAGTGCTGGATTAACCATTAAGCTAAATAAGCTATAGCTCAGGGCCTACGCTCTGAAGGGGCCTACAACGTAATAAACAATTAGGAAATATGGAGATTTTACGGAGATTAGTGAAATTTTCGGCTCGCTCGCTTCGCTCTCTCGAAAACAGGTTCCTTTTTTGTCTTTTCCCCCTACATTCTGCTTCGTTTGCCACTATATGACAAAAATAATAAAATAAAACGGCCTAGAAATCGAGTCTAACTTAGGGCCTCATTATAGGTTAATCCGGCTCTGGGTTTCACCACGTCTTTACATACATTCGCTATTTGTTTACGTTTTTTCTGCACACTTTCCAATGTTCTGAAATATTACATGTCTTTTTAACAGCCGAAATTAAGGGTCCGCAAATACTTGACGGTGCATTTTTTGCCGCCCATAAGATTAATATTGCGAGCGGCGATTCATTTTCAAGGTTTACCCTTGGTTGGAAAGACACACAATTTTGCCTGTACCTAGCCCTAACAATGTTCTAGGGAGTGTTCGAAGCAGATTTCCCATTTTTTTACTGGTTTTCGAGATACAGCACTTTTCTTGAGGTATGCGATGCTAGCATTTGCAAAACAGTTGCAATAAAAGAAACCAGTGAGAAATTGGGAAATCTGCTTCGAACACTCCCTAGAACATTTTTAGGGCTAGGTATAGGCAAAATTTTGTGTCTTTCCAACCAACGGTAAACCTTGAAAATGAATCGCCGCTCGCAATGTTAATCTTATGGGCGGCAAAAAATGCACCGTCAGGTATAGCGTCCTCATAACAGGCTGTGTTGTGATTTTACGATCGAGTCATTTTTGACAACAAATAATTTGTCCGAAATCGTAAAATCACAACACAGCCTGTTTATTTCGGCCGTTAAAAAGATGTATTATATTTCAGAACATTTAAATATCCAATCTTTTCCTTAAATTTATTAAATGTGAAGGAGACACTATGGTATACTATAATAAGTGGTGAAATCCATCCTAAATATCGCTCCATTCCTCCCACGTCCTCGAGAATACTAACGTTCGCTTCAAGAAATCAAACCTACCGTTTTCGTGAGTTGAATGCGATAACCTCATGAGTGACGACTTCATTCACAGTCAACACAACTGCTGATTTCGTCCCAGAAATAGATTCTTCCCCTATTCACAGTGAGCGTCCATTCAAGTGAATTTGCGAAATTTATTCTAGAAACGTCAGCAACTTTAGCGACTGTCATATGATTCTAATTTTAAGCTGAATGCTGAGTCTGTTCAGTGAATGACATAAACCTTTAACTAGTCTCGTGTATGTGGATCAGTGGGCCCTTCTGTGAAGCAAAGAGGACTCGGGATCAAATCTCCATCTCTCGAAATTTTTCCTCGGCCCTGGGCGTTATTGATCCTGATGGGTACTTGGTCTTCACCAGCTGCGGGAAAACTTGACTTTTCTTGTCCGAATTGAGTACATAGAACACGGCAGCATAGGCGTAGCAAGGGGAGGTCAGTTTAGCCACCCCCAGGATTTTTCTGACCTACACATGACGTCACAGAAAGCCATACCTACCCCCCCAGGTGAAGAGAAGCTCTGGGGGGCTTAGCTCCCCCCAGGTTTTTGGTCCTGCTACGCCCATGCACGGTAGGTGGGGCCTTGTACCCCACTGAGCCCTAGCCCTCCTAGGACCGTAGGAAGTGAGTTTTTCTTCTGTTGCGATACAACCTTTAAGACTGAATATACATAGGTAGGTATACTGTTTGCGTTTTTTCCGACAATTTTTTGAGGACACTGTTGGATATTTAAATATTCTTAAATATAATATGTCTGTTTAACGTCATTACTCATGAGGCTATGTTGTGATTTCACGATCGGTTAATTTTGGACAATTTTTTTTATGACAAAAATCACTCGAACGTAAAATCACAACATAGCCTCATGAGTAATGACGTTAAAAGACAATATTAAATTTCAGAATATTTAAATATCCAATAGTTTTCTCACAAAGTTTGAAGTCCAAACCCTTAAAGTCCGAAATTAACTGATCATAAGTATGTTGACAAAAATCACTCGATTGTAAAATAACAACAGAGTCGTTAAAAAGACATATTATATTTCAGAACATTTATATATCCGACATTGTCCTCAAGGATACAGTCGGAAGGAACGTAAACAACAGAGAATGTATATTCCGTCTTAAACAGGATCGCTTCGTTGGTTCCAATGGTTCTATTTACAAAAATAAAACAATGAAAATGTAACGCAAGCCATTACAACGAGAACACAAGGAGCCACGACCAATTGCATTTGTTCCTGACAACAAAAGCTCAAGACAAATACCAGAAATTTCTCTTTCCGTCGTTCTTTGCATTATCATCACCAAGTTATTTTTATTATCATTTTTTTTTTTACAAAATATTTTTTTGTTCCACGGTAAAAAGCTTGTACGTGGTTCCCGCTGGACCGTTTCGACCAATCAGAAACACTAATTTCATTTTTTGCTACAGACGTACGGGGACGGACGTCGGACGTGTTTGTAAACGACAGGGACCTACAGTTTTAGGTGGTTCCGAACAACCACAGCCTCCATATACATTTCACTTGACATGGTAAACATATCAGGGGCTGGTCGGAAAAATTTTTCGGTAGAATGGGGATCGAACCGGTGTGACCCGGCTCTCAGACGACAACCTAAACCACTCGGCTATCGAGGCTGTTAACCTATGGTAGGTATAATGGGGTACTTAAATAAATGAACAGTATAAAATGATTTAAAGTGAAGCACTCTACAAGTGATGCGAAAATAATGGGGTGCAAGAAGGTACGGGATTTCGAGTTCTCGAGGAATTTTCTGATTTCCGTTTGTATGAGAGGTCCTAAGCCGCCATTAAAGAGTTCTTAAAGATCCCTCTTCTCAGGGGCGCCATCTTGGGGGGGGGCAGGGTCTTGTTTGCCCCCCCCCCCCCGGAATATTCCGAGGGGGGCACTGTAGTGTACTGATAAGAGTATAAGTAAATTGAATATCTAATGTTTACAACTTCTTGCCCCCCCCCCCAGATTTTCAAAATCTGGCGCCCCTGCCTCTTCTATACAATATTGAAAGCCGAGTGGTCCAATCCCGATCGTATCAAAGTTTTTCTGATCGGCATTCACCCCTGACATAATCCCGTAAGCAGAAAATATTACCTACGCTGGGGCTCGAACCCACATCCCTCAGGGCACAAACAACAAATTAAAACAATATGTAATAATAAATCATATTGCAGTGGCAATACGCATGTAGGAGCCAACACCCACGATAAATGGCTATGTACCGGCAAGATGTATTTCCATATACAAGTGATCAGTCATTCTGCCAGCAACAGACCTTCATCCACAAACTTCCACCCTGTAAGTTGTACATACCTACTCCATAAAACATAAGCCCAAACATACATTCGCTAATATGTTTACGTTTTTTCTGCACACTTTATGAGGAAACTATTGAGTGATCGAGTCAATAAAAAAATGTGTCCGGAATTAACCGATCGTGAAATCACCACATAGCCTGTTAATCTTGGCCGTTAAAAAGACGTACTATATTGAACATTTAAATATCTAATAGTATCCTCATAAAATGGGCAGAAAAAACGTAAACAAACACGACTGCGTATAGACGCCCTTAATGCCCTAGGGTAGATAGAATGTCTGTCAATACTGTGGCTAAAAAACCTATGTAAAACTATTTTTTAAATGGGTGGTTTTGATGTATCTATATCTTCGTAAGTTCCCGACACAACAAGTAATGACGTCAAACTGTGTTGAATAATTTGTTTTTCCTTCGTATATTAGCCCTCAGAGAAAATATTAATATCGCTCGTGCGCTGTTTTTCATCAGTCTTGCGGTTTTTCCTTGTTAGTTAGTGTAAGACGTAGGTTATAGGTGCCTAAGCTATTTTATATCCAGGCCGATAAAATAAATTTTATAATATTCAACTCATATGTTTAGCTTACCACAAGTGTTATCGCAAGGTATAGAGAACGGTGTGCCTCTGCTCGTAAGCTAAACATAATATGCTTGGTATTTTTATCTTGTCGTTAAGGGGACACCCCCACCCTTAGGGTGCGTCCCACCATACTCGGTTAACGGTTAATCTCCAGTTAAATTCGGTTTTTACCGTGCTATAATTGAAATTTAACTGGAGATTAACCGTTAACCGAGTATGGTGGGACGCACCCTTAGTAGAAGATATAATACGCTCTAAGCAAAATATATCGCAGTATGTGCTGCGTGAGGTGGGTAGGTACCTATACGTGTCGTTCAGGTATAACAGGATTAGCAGGTGATGGGGATTACTGAGGAGAATCAAGACGGGGGTGAAAATGGCTCTATCGGCAACAGACAATCACATGTAGGGTGGTTTTCGAATTTCGAGGAAGTTCACGTAATCTGTAGGGTAGGAACGCGAATATCCACTTACGAGTTTCAATATAACCAACTCAAACACCAAGAGATGTAATGAGCAACTCTGAGCTCATATACACCCAAACTACCAACCAAGGAGGACAGCCTCGATAGCTCAGTGGTGTAGGTGGCTGTCTTTTAGAGGAAAACTGAGCCGGACCACACCGGTTCGATCCCGACCGACATCAAAGTTTTTCTGGTTGACGTTCACCTCTGAGATGTTCAGCATGTTAGGTTTAGTGATGCACGACGCAAGAACAAGAAACGGCATTTCTTGTTTTTGTTCTCGCAAAGCGCCTCTTGCTCATGTAGTAAAAATCCTATACTGTTCTTGCTCTTGCAGCAAGATTCTTGCAATTTCTTGCATACACATGGAATTTTCTGCTGTTAAAATCTGGTTTTTTGCCTACTGAACGGCCATTTTAAGTGCAATCTATCGTCGCATAGTCTGCAGAGTTTTTTGTACAAAATATGGACTGTAATTCATGAATGATGATCTGAAAAAAAAAAACTGCCTGGGTTTATTCAAGACTCTTGCAAGAGTTCTTGTTCTTGCAAGTCGTTTCTTGTTCTTGCAGCCAAAATCAACTCTTGTTCTTGTTCTTGCATGCAAGAACTGCAAGAACAAAAGCAAGTCAAGAATTTTTCGTGCATCACTAGGTGAAATGTATATCGAGACTGTGGTGGTTCGGAAGCCAGCTAAAACTCAGGTCCTGGACGTGTTGGGAGCTGGTATTTGGTAGTGCCACCAGCTGAGCACCATGGATAATTCTTGAATTGGTCTAGCTAGCTTATCCCCCGCTATAGTCAAAGTCAGCGGTTCGGTAACAAAGGAACAAAGAAAAACAAAATTCTCGCTAGAGTTTAACGCCTTTTGTTCAAAGAACCCCATTGATCCCGAAGCGTCAAATTTGGAGAAGTCTGAAACTGCGGTCAGCTTTCGAGCTTTGTCTGAAATACCCATTGGAACTCCGGTCCTTTCTGCTGCTCCTTATCGCACTTCTGCTATTACCGCTTTCCAAAGAGGTTGCACCCGCCTTTGTCTCGAGGTTATTTCAATATTTCAATCTGTTGATTTCATTTCTCGTCTATTATTTGTATAATTAGATTATTTGGAAACTAGGTTGCAATTTGATTGCTAGCTACAATGCAAGACTGAAAACAGCCTGCAATTTGCATGTACCTAGGTACTCCCGTTTTGTGACACAAGTTGTCTTTTTAACGGCCGAAATTAACAGGCTGTGTTGTGCCTCTCAGTGGCCGAGCGGTCAAGGGGTCCGCTTTGTGTCCTCAGAGGTCCGGGTTCGAATCCCGGCGGAACGGAAAAATTTTCCGCTTCCGACATGGATGTATTGGCTTCGGCCAAAAACATCTAATAAACCAACTCATCGGCGCATATGTTCTCTGAACAAAAAAAAAAAAAAAAAAAAAAAAAACAGGCTGTGTTGTGATTTTACGATCGAGTGATTTTTGACAACAAAAAATTTGTCCAAAATTAGCCGACCGCAAAATCGCAACACACCCTGTTAATTTCGGCCCTTATAAAGACATTTATTATACTTCAGAACATTTAAATATCCAATAGTTTCCTCAAAAAGTGTGCAGAAAAAAACGTAAACAAATGCGACTGCGTCCGCCCTTTGGCGCTTCATGCTAGGGATCGTGATCCTCAAAGTGCTTTTAACAAAATTTCTTCCCCTCTCTGTTTTTGAACTTGACCTTTTGATCGTATTGATTTCATAGCTGACATAATACAACCCTTCTCCTGTCTTAGGTCATTTTCAATTTTTCAGAAAAAAAATACCTACCAATATACCCTGGTGGGGGAGACAAGCCCAGCAATCACGCCCATTAATTTCATGAATTATAGTACATGGCAGAGACCTACAGTATTAGGTGGGTTCCGAACCACCATAGAGTGCTATTCGAGCGAGGAAACAAAAGAATAGGACACTATGTTTAGCTTACACTGGAGAACGAATTTCTACAAATGATGGTGCAATAACCGTGCTACATACAGAATGCCATATACTTTCGACAAAGGCTAATATTGACACGAAACACAAATTATTGCTACAGAATGTTTGAGAATACCTGAGTTGTTGCTGATAGTATTATGCTGACAGTGTACGGAGCCCCTCCCCCCCTTCAACACACACAGACGCATAAAGAAAACAAACAGTAGGCTCGGACTCCCTTTGACAGCAGCCGGTAAAACCGTTGAAGTGCAAAGACAGTTAGTGACGGTTAGTTGGGCAATGCAGGCCCTAGTCAGTGGCGTCGGGGGGAGGGGGGTAAAAAACCAAAATTTATTTTTTCGAACTGAGTTGCGCCTGCAGAAACCATGATTATGTAATTCTAAAGTCGGTGTACACGAATTATTCCAAGCCGTGAAAAAATTATATAGACACGTTACCGATAGTGCCTTGACAACCCCTGGCCCACTCTCTCGATAGCGAAGGTCGTTATAAGGAGAGACCGCTGGGAGATATACGCCCCCCCCCCCCCAATGACGCCGATGTCCCTAATCTCACGCAGCTGGTTGTACATAATGCAAAACTTGTGCTGGATGGCAGTGTTCCCTCTGATGTTCACTGTTGACTTGCTTTGTATCAAAGCTCTTCGCGTACAATATTGATGTCCCATCGATTGGAACCAACTGAAATCGAGTTATTAAGGTGGGTTGAAACTTAAAATTCGTACCCACTCTTTTACCCAAAATAAGTAGGTAGGTTTAGAAAGGTATGAGGACTAGCGACTAGACCATCGATGGGGACCTACAGTTTTAGATCAACATTGCCTGGATATACATTTAACTTGACACGCTGAACATATCAGAGGTGAATGCCGATCAAAAAAATTTTGATAGGATCAGGATCGAACCTGAGTTCCTCGAAAGGCAACCATATCGAGGCTATTGGTATGAGATGATGAGTTGATGGAGAAATGGGTTTCGAGCAGGCTTAAGCTCCAAAAGAAGGAAACTTTCATCGAGTATCTGTCGAGTTTCGTCGGTCTTGAAATTCAGAAATCAAATGAAAAGTAAATATGACTGAACGATATTCTTAGGGGAATACGTTGGAGGTTTTTGAATGTGAGAGTATCCGGGTTTTCATTGGGGGGCGGGGGGGGGGGGGGGGGGGTTGCCTGTTGCCTTTCTGATGCGAAAAAGGACGAGATATGGGATTAAAAGTAATTCACTCTCAAAACATTAAAATAAAAATTTCATGAAATTATTTTCTATAGGTAGTTGTTGAGGGGGGGGGGGGGGGGGGGGGGGGGGAAGCCGCCCGATATTACACGTCAGAAGCCGAACAGAAAAATAGAGGTTCCCATAGGGTCTCACGATGACGTCACATCTCGCCACCAGTCAAAGCTAATCGTCTCCTTTGCAATAAATAAGTACCCAATAAAAAAATTCGGCGGTTTATAATGTGACGCTAGAGATGAAATTTTTCATTTTATGAATGAATTTTTGGTCGGATAGTATTTTCAACGTTATTACTCGTATAATAGTGCCATTACGGTTAATACAGGAGAAAATAAATCCATCCCAAATCATTCATGCACCATGGTCACTGACTTTGAATGGAATATCTAACTAAACTATGCATGACATCAACAGGAATAACATGAGTGTATATAGGCTCAGTGAAAAAACTTCTGAGTTCGAATTTCAGAATAGACACAATTGTAAAAATAGTATAGAATTTTTGGACTGACTACACAATTGCTATTTGTGTACGTCTTTTCAACCATTTTTTGAGGACTCTATTGAACAATTACATATTCTGAAATATAAGTTGTCGTCCCAACGTCAAAAATTAACTGGCTTTGGTGAGTGGGTTCTTACCTTTTTAAAATGTATGTATTTAATATTAAGATGTATACAAGGATACATATACAATAGATACGACATACTTTCCTACATGCGGGTTTTGCGCAATCTCTTCGGGAACCTCCAATCACAATGGATGCCACCGCAATGGCCTCAAGGAAGGTTCACAAAAAGGATGACGGGAAAGTAAAAAATGACTTTTTCTACCCCCCCCCCCCCCCTGCAATACATTCGGATGACACATGACACTTGCCCCAAGGAACAATTGGAATGGCAGCCCACATCTCGACAGAAAATTTGAAAAACCAGAGGGTGTATTCCCATTCTTCAAACAACAGCTATTAGTTTACGTTTAATTCGACCATTTTTTGAGGATACTGATAGATATTAAAATATTCTGAAATATAATATGTCTTTGTAACGTTATTACTCATGAAGCTATGTTATTATTTTACGATCGAGTCACACAAAAATTTGTCCAAAATTAACCGACCGTGAAATCACAACATAGCCTCATGAGTAATGACGTTAAAAAGACATGTTATATTTCAGAATATTTATACATCAAATAGTTTTCTCATAAAGTTTGAAATCGGAACGTAAAAAAATAGCGAATTCAGCCTTAAGGGTCCGCTATACCTGACGGTGCATTTTTTGCCGCCCATAAGATTAACATTGCGAGCGGCGATTCGTTTTCAAGGTTTACCCTTGGTTGGAAAGACGCAAAATTTTGCCTGTACCTAGCCCTAACAATGTTCTAGGCCGTGTTCGAAGCAGATTTCCCATTTTTTTTACTGGTTTTTGAGATACAGCACTTTTCTTGAGGTGTGCGATGCTAGCATTTGCAAAACAGTTGCAATAAAAGAAACCAGTGAGAAATTGGGAAATCTGCTTCGAACACTCCCTAGAACATTGTTAGGGCTAGGTACGGGCAAAATTTTGTGTCTTTCCAACCAAGGGTAAACCTTGAAAATGAATCGCCGCTCGCAATGTTAATCTTATGGGCGGCAAAAAATGCACCGTCAGGTATAGCGTCCTCTTAACGGCAACGGCAACTGACCATGATGTGATATTGCTATCGGGTAATTTTGAACAAATTTTTCATGGACGAAAATCACTTGATCGTAATATCACAGGACTGTTATTTACTTTTTGGCCTGCGTGGCACTCACCGGCTGGGTGAAACCTAACCTAATCTAAACCTACCAACTGAAAAAAGTGAAAAAGGCCAGTTGCGAATTCGTCACACATATCCAAAGTCTATTTTGAGTCAGCAAAAATATTTCGAAATGAAAAGAGTATCGACAGACTGCACTCTGTGATGCTCGATCGAGAGCTAGTAAATCCCATTTTGCAGGAAGAAAAATGAAAAACTGCCTTCCCCCCCCCCCCCCCCCCAGCCTCTGAAGATCGCAAGCCTCTTTATTTGAGTCCCCCAACCACTCAGACGATAACTCTTTTATTTATTTTATACTTTATGGGTTCCATAGACGCTTCCAGAAAAGCCGAGATATGAGCATTCATATATGAATCTTGTTCCTTCTGGTTCTTTTGGATATCTGTCTTTCCTAAGAACGAACATACATTCGCTATTTGTTTACGTTTTTCCTGCACACTTTAAGAGGAAACTATTGGATATTTAAATGTTCTGAAACATAATATGTCTTTTTAACGGCAGATTTTACGATCCAGCGATATTTGTCAATTAAAAACTTGTCCAAAATTAACCACAACGCAGCCTGTTGATTTCGTCCGTTAATAAAACATATTATATTTCAGAACATTTAAATATCCAATAGTATCCCCTAAATATATGCAGAAAAAAAACCCACCTAAAACTGTAGGTCCCTGTAGTATAGGTACTAGTCGCAGAGCCAACTCCTCGTCGGCTAAGAAACGACGGAGCAAACATTTTCTATTTATTTACGTCCTTCCGTTCATTTTTCGAGGACACTGTTGGTTATTTTAATTTTCTGAAGTATAAAATGTCTTTTTAACGTCCGATCAACTAAAATTTTTTCCAGAATTAACCGGTCACAGCATTACCTAGTCAGTTAATTTTGGACACTATAAAGACATATTATATTTCAGAACATTTAAATATCTAATAGTTTTCTCATAAAATGTGCAGAAAAAAACGTAAACAAACACGACGGTGTACAACCCCTTAAATTCTGAACATGTCCGTGGTGAATGCCGATCAGAAAAAACTTTTGAGAGGATCGGGATCGAACCGGTGTGCCCTGCTCTCTGCGTTTCTATAGAGACAGCCTTCTAGCCCGCTCCAGGCTGTCAGGAATGAAGGTAACAGGTACGTAAAATCATTTGTAAGTACAAGGCAGACTTTGCAAATTAAATCACAACTTTGGCCGTCGCCTTAACTTTCTTAAGTGATTTACTCCGCCTGGATTGACATAAGATGAGGGTTGAGAACAAAATAACGAGTAAGAGGCTTTCGATTCCCCTTAAGAGGACGCTATACCTGACGATGCATTTTTTGCCGTCCATAAGATTAACATTGCGAGCGGCGATTCATTTTCAAGGTTTACCCTTGGTTGGAAAGACACAAAATTTTGCCTGTACCTAGCCCTAAGAATGTTCTAGGGAGTGTTCGAAGCAGATTTCCCAATTTCTCACTGGTTCCTTTTATTGCAACTGTTTTGCAAATGCTAGCATCGCATACCTCAAGAAAAGTGCTGTATCTCGAAAACCAGTAAAAAAAATGGGAAATCTGCTTCGAACACTCCCTAGAACATTGTTAGGGCTAGGTACAGGCAAAATTTTATGTCTTTCCAACCAAGGGTAAACCTTGAAAATGAATCGCCGCTCGCAATGTTAATCTTATGGGCGGCAAAAAATGCACCGTCAATTATAGCGGACCCTTAACCTTAAAGCATGGTGCACCTTTTAGGGAAGAATCCTACTAAGGCCGAACATACATTCGCTATTTGTTTACGTTCATTCTGCATATTTTATGAGGATGGGTATTTAAGTGTTCTGAAATATAATATGGATAATATTTGTAATAGTGTCCAAAATGAACTGGCTGTGCTGTAATTTTATGATCGAGAAATTTTGGACAACTTTTTTCCTGACAAAAATCACTCGATCGTAAAATCACCACAGAGCCTGTTAATTTCGGCCACTGGAACAACGACATTTGACCTACAGTTTAACGTGTGCCTTTCACTTGACATGCTGAACATATCAGAGGTAAATGCCGATCAGTAAAATTTTGGTGGGATCGAGATCGAACCGTGTTCCGCGAGGCTGCTGGGTTTGGCCATAACCTACTCTAAAGTTTACCTATGTAGATAGGCAAAGTTGTTAAGTTCCAGTGATCGTAAATGCTGAGTTAGCGATTTGGACTAAGTATGCACATATTGTATTATCATTAGCATGTTCATACTTTACGATTATTATGGATACTAAACTTGATGGTGAAGTGATACTAACTTCCTATGTATGGAACAACTTAGTTATTTAAACTTCGATTAGGCGGGTTGACACTATGGTATATCACCAGGATGTTTATAAACTGAGTAACTTTTAATATGAGGCCCTAGGTTCGAGTTCCGGCACAGGCAATTATTTTTTGTTGGTAACTTGGATGTTACACCAAGTAAGTATTCATTTGAATTCGGGCACAACAACAATTTTCTGAAAATTCTGAAGGTACTGTAATGCACTCTCTACAACGAAAACCTCTATATTACTCTATAGCGAACTCTCCTTAACGGTCGGTATAGAGAGTAGGTACTCTACCTTAGGTTACAATTTTTTATGTATTTTTTCCGGTCCAATTATCTAGTAATTTTTTTTTTTAAATCATGCTTCAAAATAAAATAAAATAATAATATTCCTACCCCGAGGAACCGATAGGATCGTACCTTTTTTAGGGTAAGTCGGTGAGGGATTTGTTCGGAAGGTGGCAGGTGGCAGACCAGCGGACGTGCAGCTTCAACGGGGGCGCGCGCGGGACTGAGGGAGCTAAGGAGCGCTACCCCACTACCCCTATTCAGCGCCGCACACTTTGGCCACCCCTGCTTCCACAGCATCCATCGCATGCGCCCCGAGTTTCTATACCCCAATTAAAGTTTCCTCTACATCGGACTGTACCTTTCTTGGGGTGAAATGTGTTCACACATGGGTGAATTTTCGACCTCAGTTTTAGGTGGGTTCCGAACCACCACAGTCTCAATACAAGTTTCACTTCGAGACTGCATCTTCACCCTCGCAAAAATACACTCCAAATAAAAAACGTTGGCGCTAGTGATGCACGAAAATTTCTTGTCTTGCTTTTGTTCTTGCATTTCTGCAAGAACAAGAACAAGAGTTGCTTTTGGCTGAAAGAACAAGAACTCTTGCAAGAGTTCTTACAAGAGTCTTGCATAAACCCAGGCAGTTATTTTTCCAAAGCTTCATTCATGGATTGCAGTCCATATTTTGTACCAAAAACTCTGCAGACTATGCGACGATAGATTGCACTTGAAATGGCCGTTCGGTAGGCAACAAACCACATTATAACCGCAAAAATTTTATAAATATGCAAGAAATTGTAAGAATCTGCAGCAAGAACAAGAACAAGATAGAACTTTTACTGCAAGAACAAGAGCAAGAGTCGCTTTGCGGGAATGAGAACAAGAGCAAGAAATGCCGTTTCTTGTTCTTGTTCTTGCATCGTGCATCACTAGTCGGCGCGGCGCGGCGTGGCTAGATGACCGGGGAACTTCACACACGTTGTTCTCCTACTTGTCATACATCGGAGTCCCGTTACCCCTTCGCTTTTCCTATGTAAACTACCCGCAATTTATTCATACAGCAATTTCTCTCCCTTATTCTATTTTCCACGTACCTACCTACCCATAGCGTTCGGTGAAAATGTAGATTTTCAGTTCATAAAATGGAATTTTAGTCAAAATAAAAATTCTCAGCGCCACCACCAGCCTCGATACAGTTAACATTCTAAACATATCGGAGGTGAATACAAATCAGAAAAACTTTAATAGGATCGGGATCGAACCGGTGTGACGCGGCACCATCTAGAGAGCACTCGGCTATCGATGGGCGTGTTTTAAGAAGAAAAGTAAAGTGAGCAAAAAACTTCTCAGCATGAATCTTCTTTTCAGAAACCGGACATTACCCGTCTGAAAGTCGTAAAATACCACTTAGAAAAGATAATAAAATATAAAGAACTTTTTATTCATCTTCTCTTTGAAATAAGAAGCTGATTTAAGATGTAGGCTGTAGATAACTTTTTATTGGGTTCTTATTTAGATAAAATATCTTAAAGGTGGGTTATGTTCTTTTAACTTATATATCTACCAAACGAGGGAAATTGGTTGGTACTTCCTGGCTATTATCTAGAATTCTAGAATATCTAGATAACAAATTTCAGAAGGTACATTATTACTTAATTCTACCTATCCTGCCTCACGTTGGTCTAGTGGAAAAACCGTAGACTCGCACGGCGGAGGTCCTGGGTTCGAATCCCGGTCCCAAGAAATTTTCTATTGGATGGATGTCACACCAAATATTCATTTGGCTTCGGCCAACAACCAGTCAACAACTATATCTGCGCCTTCGGGCCAAGGGGCTATTAAGCACCAATAAAATAAATAAATAAAACAATATTGATTTACAATATTTTTCTACCTATTATCAGCACTAATTGGGGATGGAGGGGATGGGAAAATAGCCAGGGAAAATCCCCGTTTAACAAATTTAACCTGCCATTTTCTTAATTTAACTGCAGTTAAACTATACAAGCATAAACCAGAGAGTAATCGTTACAATTAGTTGGCTATTCGCCAAGATATAATGGACTTAACTCTGCAGTACGGAGGTTACTAGAATACGGATTTATATAATGTCCGGCTCAACACCCATAGTGTTAGTAAATGATGGGGACCTACAGTTTTAGGTGGGTTACATTCCCCTTGACATGCTGAACATATCAGAGGAAAAATTTCGATAGTATCAGAATTGAACCGGTGTCCCTATCTTACCCAATAACAAAGGCTTGTTGTCAAGTTAGTGACCCATATAAACAGGGACCAATTAGGTATTAATTAACAATAATTATAATATTATACAACGTAATTAACGTACCAAGACAAAGCAGTAATAATTTCATTAGACTTAAAATTAAATTATACGCCATCTCACGATTTTTTTTTGTTTGAGAAAAGACAAATTAAAAACTGATTTTGGCAGAATTACAAGAAAGGAGTTTTTACTCTGTTGTAAGCTTTTTCTTGGAAATTGTAATTAAATTGAAATTAGGTAGGAAATTAATGAATTTATGCGATATTGACGACGCCATCGTGCCATCGATATTCATTGCTTGCAGATTATATTGATTTGATTCGATTAAGGGTGAAGACACAATTCCCTTTGTTGGCGTTTTTACTTTCTCGCTAGCCATATATGGCGAGAAAGTATTGTTTTCGTGCGAAATTTCAATCTGTAACATTGAAAATTGGTAAGTGTGTTGACAAATAGATGCTTCGAGGTCATTTGCAACGAATTTGTTAAAAAATACGGCCGTTTTGGACCAAAGTTCGATCCTTTCGGCGCCATTCCCATTTGCGGACGGATTGTCATGAAATTTGGTACATTTGTGTAAAACTCGTCGAACAGAATTTGGATACCTTGAAAATTACGCCGTTTTGTCAAAAAAGTGTTGAAAATGAGAAACCACGTTTTTGAATACTCCGGCATGCTTCCGGCAGTACAATAAATGAGTGACAGCCATGAGATTGGGTAAGAGTGATCTCAGATAGATGGTCTTGGATTCGGTTAAACCGATTTTGGATTGCTTAAAAATTACGCCCGCAAAAAAATCTAAAAAAAAATCTCTAAAAAAAAACGAAATTTTCATATGGGGCGAGAAAGTTAAGTGCGACTGTTGTCGGACCCTTTATTTATTTAATGACAGTTTCCTGAAGAAGCTGTTAACTGGAAATTTTATTCGTTTGTTCTTTGTTCTCTGAAGCATAATATTCCGTTTTAACGTCATTGTCAATAAATTGTCAATAAGTAATCGATCGTATTTTTTAAGAATTAACCATCAAACTCAGCTGGCAGTACTACCAAATGCCAGCTCCCCACCCATCGTACTAATGGACACCTACAGTTTTAGGTGGGTTCCGAACCACCACAGCCTCGATATACATTTCACTTGACATGCTGAACATATCAGAGGTGAATGCCGAGCAGAAAAACCTCGATAGGATCGGGATCGAACCTGTGTGACCCAGCTTCTAACAACCATCTAGAATCGAGACCGGACGGTCCACAGCGTCAAATGGGGTTCCTGTGTTATAACAACTTGATACCGGATGTACCGTATCGGAAAAGTGGACGTTTGTACCTCGAAATCCATCTATACACCCTGGAGATGAAAATGAAGTGATTTTTCAGTTAATCCCGGATGAGCGCTTTTCGAAATTTATCCCCTGAATCCTGAAATCCTCGGGAATCAATGCTCGAGAGGGCAGTGTTTGCAGTGCTTTGTGTTTCACAACATTTTTACCCTAATCCTTCCATTTTTAGCGACAAAAAAATGAACTAGGGAGGAAAATTTATATTCAATTGAGTCCATTTTTTTGTGTGACTATTCAGATATTTTTTTCCATGGTTACCTACTTCATTTTCCATCTTTTTTTATGCAATGAGCTTGAGTTACTGTAACTATGGTCTTTGTTGATGTTCTTTACGGCCCACTTTTTGTGGAAACTGTTGGATATTTAAATATTCTGAAATTTAATATGTCTTTCTAACAGCATAAATTAACTATGTACTGATTGTACGATCGATTAATTTTGGGGGAGAAAATCTCTCTCGTAACTGCGCATGGTGGGACGCACCCTAAGTTTGCAGAAAAAACGAAAACATACAGCGAATGTATGTTTGGCCTTAAGGGTCCGCTATACCTGACGGTGCATTTTTTGCCGCCCATAAGATTAACATTGCGAGCGGCAATTCATTTTCAAGGTTTACCCTTGGTTGGAAAGACACAAAATTTTGCCTATACCTAGCCCTAACAATGTTCTAGGGAGTGTTCGAAGCAGATTTCCCATTTTTTGTACTGGTTTTCGAGATACAGCACTTTTCTTGAGGTATACGATGCTAGCATTTGCAAAACAGTTGCAATAAAAGAAACCAGTGAGAAATTGGGAAATCTGCTTCGAACACTCCCTAGAACATTGTTAGGGCTAGGTACAGGCAAAATTTTGTGTCTTTCCAACCAAGGGCAAACCTCGAAAATGAATCGCCGCTCGCAATGTTAATCTTATGAGCGGCAAAAAATGCACCGTCAGGTGTCCTCTTAAGAGGATATTAAACACTATTCCAGTAATAGTGGGTTAAACAATGTATATAGAGATTCAAAATACCAAGGCCATACGAAACAATACTGGAGCATAACAATGGGGGGGGGGGGGGGGGGGGGGGTAGGCAACCTTTCGTGGAGGGGTCAGCGAAGAGCCGCTCGCAATCAGATATCCGAATTAAAGCTGTGTTGACAGGACTCGGGCTGAGCTTCATTGCGAATAGTAATCTCCGGTTGGGGTGTGCTGAACGTGACCGAAACAAAACTACCCTCGAAAAATAAACCGGATTTCATCTTTCTCTCCCTTGTGTCTCTCAGTGGCTGAGCGTTCAGGGGGTTCGACTTGTGTCCTCAAAGGTCTGGGGTTGAATCTCGGTCCAGCAGGTGTATTCCCTTTCTCGAATGCCAGAAAACCCACTCAACTAACACCTTCAAAATTTATTGTAAGAAGAACTATTCTCCATATATTGCATCATGGCGTGCCTTATCTTCCTTCAATAAATTTTGAAGGTGTTAGTTGACTGGGTTTTCTGGCGTTCGAGAAAGGGAAGACATCTGTTGCTCGGGCGTGAATCTGAAGAAGAATCTCACCCTCTTGTGTTCAGAGATGTGGGACCCTGTATTCTTCGTGAAAATGATAGTGAATAAAATATTACCAAGTTCCGAGGGTATTCCGGGTTACTTTTCCTAACACTAGTGTATTTTATTACTTATACTGAGCAACCATTACAATTAATAACACAGACGATCTCTCCCCGACATGCAGGAAATATATCTCTATGTAAAAATGTTTAGCTTACAGATTCATGTATAGGTACATGTAATAATTCAGAAGTGGGTGTCCTCATCATTTGGACAGTGGACTTCGCCTGAAGATTCATGATTATGTAATTTCTGAGTCGGTGTACACGTCGTCACTCTGCCCCCCCCCCCCCCCCCAAAAAAAAAACCTCAAAAAAACAGTTTTTACTTTACCTGTATACGGAGTATACGTAAGGTAAAGTATTGTATTCGTGCGGGCCAATTTTCGGCAAACCTCAACTTTGAACCGTCATTGCTCCCAGACCTCAAAAGCGACTGAAACTTGCATATACATTTCGGAAACTTCCATTCCTTCGGAATATGAAAACCATCTCACATTTTTCCTCCGACGAAAAGTTTGCCCTCAGGAATTTTTAGAAGAGGTCAGGTACTCCGTGTCAGTACGTATTATGTGTATGTACGGAGAGCGTGGGCCCAAACCATCCGGCCAATTTGATTCAAATTTGGTACACAGATGTAAAAACGTTATATGCAGAATATACTTTTTCCGATTTTCCATTGGTGAAAATTGAAAGACTCTGCCCCATAAAAAACCTCAAAAAACCCGGTTTTTTATTTTTTTATCAAAATTGGCTCCTACGATTTCGTTAATTTTCTCAGGGGTATAGTGCATATTATGGGATAAAATCCCCCATTAGCGGCATATCTGGGAAAACTCGAATTTGGGAGATGGGTTGGTTTTTGGCATTTCACAAAACATGCCATGTGGGTATTCAATATAAATGGTCTAGTTTATTATTTGGATCAGTGGGTTTATTGGTGTTTGGTTTTGCTAACACTGTGAAGTAACCAAAAGTCATAGAATTTTTGCTTACTTAATGTTGAATTAACTAATAAGTACACTGTTTTTATTGTAATAAGGAGGTTAGTTTCGATGGTAATATGAGAAAAAGTGCTTTGTTTTGATTCAAGTGAACGTCAACAAACGTCACCCTGGAGATGTCCCCTCAAGGACGATCTACAGGGGTTTCAGAATGAGTCACGTTTTGTAAATTCCCTCGTTATAAAGAGGACTTCGTTACACAGAGTGACAAAACTGTGGTGTGATCAAAATATCTTTTCAGACCACATTTCTGACGATTAATATCTTTCAGGTTTTCTCTGGAAACTGTCTACCCACCTCAGGCCTGATAGAGCCAATTATAATAATTAAAAGTAAATCCACCCATCACCATAGATTATTATTGGGATCATTAGCAATTAAATGAGCGATCAAGAGCTGTGATTGAGTGCGGAGGATAGGTTCGGTATTTTTAAGGCGATTTGCGGCAGCTTGACGCTGATTCATTCTGACGCTGTCTCAAGCGCTGTCGCTAATCTCAGCAGCTTCTTCAGCCAGAAAGAGTTTTAGGTTTAATCCTATTTTCAAAGCGTTCTCCGACTCTTGGGAGGCTAGAGGCTATTCCATTTCTTTTCACACCAGGCGGGAAGAAGTTGGTGATTCATAGTGCATTTTTGGTGTCGTGTTTGTTTAAGTTTTCTCTGCACACTTCATGAGGACACTGTTGGGTATTTAAATGTTCTGAAATATAATAGTAATTTTAACGGCCTAAATTAACAGGCTATGTGGTTATTTTACGTTCGGTTAATTTCGGACAGTTCAAACATTTAAATATCCAATAGGATTCCTCGTGTGCAGAAAAAAACGTAAACAAATAGCGAATACCTATATGTTCGGTGTTAATAAGAGGGGAGACAACATCATTCCATAAATTGAAGTGCAGCACAGACACATAAATAGATAAATAACTTGCATGATTTAATATCTGTCAACTCGGAAGTTTTTGTCAGTAACTCGCTCAATTTTCATTGTTCCAGGAATTTCCACTCGTGTCCGGGATTTAAAGCTAGCCACATACCATGCGTCCAGGAATGGCGGGGCTGGAATGGCAACTCAGGGATGGCACACAAAAACTGCCATACCTAAAGGTGGCCACATCCGATGCGTTTTGGACGGCGTCCTGGCTCCCTGGCTGGGATGCGGGATTCGGGATGTCAACTCAGGGATGGCTGGTGCCCACACACGATACTTCCAGACCCGCATCCCTGTGATTTGTCTTCCGTTTGGTAGAAATGGATGAGTCCTTGATGTTATTGTGATAATCACAGTGTTTCTGTCTGTCTCTTGACATATTTCAATAAATATACTCAAAACGGTTCTATACGTGACTCCGATTTGCAAAAAATATACAAGGAAAATAAAGAACAATTATCGGTAAAGTAGTTGATTAAATGAATTAATGCAAAAAGGGAATATCTTCAACATCTGGACGCCCACGATGCGTGGAATTCGGTCAAGTTTGGAATTCCAAGATGGGCATGGCATCCCTTCACACTGTCCATCCCTCCAGGGATGCATCCTCGCCAGGACGCCGTCCAAACCGCATTGTATGTGGTCACCTTTAACGAGGATGCCGTCGGGTATTTTCTGTAATTTCAATCTCAAAAAAGGGGAAATAATTCAATGTTTTTATCACACCAGCTTTATCACTCGTATAATTTTTCGCGCGCGTTATTCGTTTAGATTTAGAGCTGGGGATGAAGGCAGCACCCAATTACAGCGCTATTATTTATGAAGTGTGGGCTACCCTTATTAACCTTACGTCGTAAATCGAGTTGCTTTCCAGATTTAACTCTGCGAGTTTCATGATAAAGCAAAGTCCGGTGTTATACCTGAATTCATACATAAACCTATAAATACCTAAGTTACAAAGATAGTGTGGGAAAATCAGTGGCATATATTTTACGTTTGTACTGACATAGGCGGATCCGGAAAATTTACTGAAGGGGGCTGATATCTTTGACTATATTATCGTATTTTGAGAGGTAGGTAGATGGATGTTGGAGGTACCTATGTAAATACAATTGTGTATAGCCCAAGTCAGGCTAGGAGCGTACCGATTACTCATAATGTCTTGCAAATCTAGGGCTGATCAAAACTTTTTCTTGATCAGGGAAATATCTGCTCAGGGTCGGATTGGCGTTTTTAGCGTATGGTAGGATATGGAACCCAAATCCGGATCGGCGTCAACTGAAAATCTTCAAGAAATTATGAATAATCGGTACGCTCCCAGCCTGACTTGGACTATAGTCGGTAATGAACGGCCGTTATTTAGGTAGGTACCTACCTGTGATGTGTACTAGCGCCATGGTGCTTAGGTAAATTGGTATGGTGGTGGTGGGGCTTTCTCGCCAACTCCATCATCTTCAGTGCGGTCCACATTCGGCCCCTTCAAAATAAAACCCTGAGATATAGCTTAACATTGAAATCAACCTACCTAGCAAAATGAACTCATAGTTTCCTATCAAACTAGACGACATACCTTTCAAGGGGAGTACAGTACATGGATGAAGTTGTTGAGTAGCCAATAAAGGTAGGTATACTGGCTTCGCCTGGATACCCTGAACATAGAATTATCGGCAAAATTCTCTAAATGTTCCCAAAAACGACTAGCCAGCCACTTGAGCTTAGGCATGAAACTATTCTATGCGCAGTCGCCGTAGTCAACGCTGTATCCGGTCTGAGCCATTATGTCGCCACCTTGCGCGCGCGCGCGCGCGCCAATTGACGCATTCTTTCGTCTTAGTTTCGATTAGTTTTAAATCTACTGTAATTTTCCTTTTGGAGCTCTGTGCTCTTATAACACACGTAACAATCTGAGCTGAGATAGTAGTATTACCTGTAGTATTACACATCAAAGGTAAAGAAGCGCGCAGAATGAAAGAAGACGCCAATTTCCCCCATTTCCTTCAAATTTGTGAAAGCTAGCATCGAGGGGGTGCCAGACGGCGTATAGATACCCTCTGGGGCAGGGGTTGCTGCCGGCTGGAATGCTGACTTCGCAAATTAGCATAACCCTTTGTAGATGATATAAGCAGGGGAAAAGGGATTTCGAATCCCGGACCAGTGCGGTCTCGACTTGGGGCCAGATATAATGCTGATTCAGCTCGAACCGCTCGGATTTCACAGAAAGTGTCGCCTGACAGATCAAGAAGGTTTTCCCCAACTGCTTAATATGCCAAGTGTTCCATGGGCCAAGGAGGGCCAGAGGAACTTAATTAGAGGGACTAATTATTGATTGGCTAGGCAACAGCGATAGTGCATTTTTGCTGGGTACAAAGACTCAGAATTGCAATAAAATTCGCTGTTTACCTCATCGACAGCAGTAATACATCTTCCGCTATCAATAAGCTTAAATACCTGAGTTAGGTATTGTCGAGGGAACGAATTAATGGCCACTATGGTGGTTACACTGCACTGTCCACTGCAGCACGAAGGGGACCTGCTACCTGAACGGGAATTTTTCTCGGAATGCCTATCTTGAAAATGGCCATTAAATAATTGGTTCCTTCGACAATACCACTATAGTTTGGTAGGACCAAGGTAAGTTACCTAGGTAGGTACCTACCTAATTGAAAGGCAGTTTACCCAGACTCGTGCCACAAAATATAAGTAAATATAGGTACCACCTAGTTACCTAAGGTCGGTTAGTTCTCCAGGTAGCGCCTCCCTGAGCAACACAAATTACCTATTATTCCAACAAAAAATGACTCTGTGAGAACCCATACAAATCAATTCTTGCAACATTTCTTCCAATATTTCGGTGTTGTTTACATTCTATAGGAACTATAAAGGGGAGAAATAGGTATTTGAAATGACCGTGGACCGATTGGAATGAATTTTGTAAGCAATAAGCACAGACAAAGCAGGGGGTGGAGGGATTTCGCAAGATGTCAGCTGCTGTTTTCTTATCGGCAGTCTGCAGGGTCACCGCAACTCCAATCACCCAAACTCTCCACCCCCAATACCTTCCATCCACTGCTTATCACTTCCTGACATAATCCTCGATAGTTGAGCAGTCTAGTGGAAGTCATTAGAGGAACATTGAGAGCTGGATTACCCCGGTTCGATCCCGATCCTATCAAAGATTTTTTGATCGGCATTCACCTGTGATAATGTTCAGCATATGAAATGTACATCGGAACTCACTTAAAACAGTAGGTCCCCATCGTGTATGGACACTTAGGTGATGAATTAATTAGTGTATAGTTACAATAAAGAAAGAATAAAAATCTAATAAATTTATTACTTCAAAAAGTTTTAAAAGTTCTGAAATGGCGGGAAACTGAATTATAAACCATAGCAATTTTTGCTACCACCAATTTGTCGTCTGCTAGAGCTTTATTTTATTTATAAATGGCGGCTGAGTAATTTTCAGCATGTTTCTCACAAATATTTTACTTAAAAAGGTAAAAGCCAAGTAAGTATATAATTATCACATTTTTAAAATCATTTAAGAATTATTAAGAGAAAGAATAAGTAGGTAGTTACTTGGATTTTTGCTATTTGTTCTTGTAAACCTTGCTACCGCTTCATTTAGTCTGCAACTGAACAAATTTTCTTTCCAGGCAGATCGTAGTCATTTTAGAGAGCTTGGCTACTGGACACAAAGTTACTCATGTTCGTGATAGACTTGGAGATAAATTGGAGCAAATACGATTTGACCCATACAGTAAGTAACCTACCTATTCCTTTATCAGTTGGTAGGTTAGATTGCCAATATGTAGGCAGCTCTGCTGGCTGACGCTGCTACTATATCGCCCAGCATGGTCCTGTATGGCCCACTGTGATCGTGTATGGGGTAGGGTGGTAGAGTCCATTGTGTGGACAGCAGCACTGCTGAAGGCTGCTTTCGTGGGCTAGAGTGGCTAGAGTTGCAGGTGCTTGAGGCATAAATGTACTATTATATTATTTCAGTTCAGCAAGAATGCGTTTATAGAGAGCTAAAGAAACTGAGAAGTATTCGGGAACGAGGAGGAAAAGGTTAGAACTCCACTGCAACTGTCTCTCCGCACCTTCTACAATGAGTCTACTAGCCGGCATTCAAGAAAAAAAGAAAACCCTCACGAGCTGCCCCACAACCGTAACAAAACTTTCCGGAGAAAAATATTTGGAAACCCTGGACTCTACCGGGTGCGTCAGAGAGACCAAACTTCAGGAACGGCACGCCGGTTACATCGTCGACTTAAAACCAGACTTCCAAGTCGCTGAAGTCCTTCCCTACTTAACTTTTGGTTCTCAAGATGTTGCCTCGAACTTCGAAGGTTTAAAATCTGCTGGGATAACTCATGTTCTTAGCTTGGGTGTAAAACCATCTGATAATTTTAAAGGAATAGCTTATAAGTTTGTTGATTTGTTGGATAACCCCGAAGAGAGCCTTTTGGAGGTTCTACCACAAACGAATTCCTTGATTGAAAGTGTTAAAAATTTGCCTCCGTGTAAAGTTTTCGTGCATTGTAACGCTGGGTGTTCCAGAGCACCGTCTGTTGTTATTGGTTACCTCATGGGGTCTCTACATTACACTTATGACGATGCTTACCACCTGGTCGGCGATAAACGGTATATCAGACCCAACGATGGTTTTATCAAACAGTTAAAACGTTATCAAGCTCAGCTTTCCAAAAAATAAGTTAGGGGCAACTTCTCTTAGGGTTCTTTCACCAGTTAATAGATTTATCGGGAGGATAACGCTATAGTGAACTTTTAGGGGACACTATAGTAGACTTTAGCCACTCATAGCAATAGATGAATTTTAATTACTCTATCAGTATAACGAACGTTTCGCTTTAGCGTCGGCTCTGGGGCAGCCATCTACCAAGGAAATAAAAATTCAACGTAGTCAGAGATCTAGTATATTTACAATGATTTGAAATAAAATTACCATTGCGGTTCAATGCTTATTTGATTTTTACACAAGACAACAAACTTTTGGAATACCTGGTGTGCTATAGCTATATTTAATTGACGGACTAACGACAAAAAGCTGATTAAGTTGAAAGATACACCCAAGGATAAGATTATCAATACACAAGACATATCCTTGGTTCCGCCCACAAGTTAGGGCGCGGGGAACGAAAACAAGTGCTGTCCACGCCTGATCTATGTTAACTATCATAAGGAAGTATCACACTACCTTCGTTGAGTACATTTTATACAAGAAGTATCGTTACTGATTCGACTCACGAAGAAAAAGTCTTTTTTAGGAATCAAGACGGAACGGAATTTAAACGGGCGTATTGTCAAAGGAACGAATTAATGGCCATCGAGGTTACCACCACCGCCACCTATGGATGAGCTCGGGGTGGCTCAGGTTGTTGCCAGCCTTTCATTGGCTACACTGCACTGTCCACTGCAGCACGAAGGGGAACTGCTTCCAGGAAGGGGAACTTTTCTCGGAATGCCTCCATTCAAAGTGACCATTAATTGGTTCCTTCGACAAAAGGTTGTTTTCCTAGAGTTCAGGTTTCTTTATCATCCAACCGTGTACTCAAAAAGTTACACACAGTGGAACATGAAAACGACACTCAGTCGATCGAGACCAGTAATCGTTCGATAGTAGGTATTCGTTCTTCTAAACATAGTGTCGTGTCAGTATCATTTAGCAATCGTTGTCGTCACCATTTCGTATGAATTTCTTACACTAATCAATTCCTGTTTTCCTGCCCGGAGACAGTTGAAATAAGTGCAAAACTATTAGTTTACAATCATATTCAATCTCGGAAACCAAAGGTCTTTCCATAAATCAACAATTTCCCAACAGTTTCTGGGTTTAGATGAAAATAAAAATGTAAACAAATTATTTTTGAATTTAAAATTTATTAGGAAATGATTAGCGTGATTAACTTAGAAATCGGAGTTTCGTCCTTCAAGCTCTCAAAAACTTCTGACCCAAAGTGAAATCTTACGTCACTGGGAGACCCTTTCTTTTTCGGAAGTCCTGAGCTAGTCGGACGATCAAACCAGGAGCCTGAATAGTTAGGAAAAATCGTAATGGCCGCCTTCATAAGTCCAGTATATGAGAAATAAACATGGTTGCAAATAGCACACTATGTTTAGCTTATAGAGCAGCCTGCAAAGGCCATGCAAACACCCCATATATTGAGGGGCATTACACTTGAATAAGCTAGGATATCATTGGGGTGACTATCTTCGTGTTGAATGAAGTAAGATAGATTGCAAAGAAAGAAGATTTTAATGAATGAAGAAGCAAAGACAGGAATGTTACCAGCCCTCTTTTGGTCGAATACATAAATACTTATTTCAAATGAAAATGGTCTAGGCTCCCTAGCAACAGCTTCAGCACGAGGCCTGACGCTAACTATCAATGCTCTGAAATTTCTCAGTTCTCTCATGTCACGAAACTGCCAAGAATAATATACAGTAGTCCCTCTCTATAACGACCTCACAAATTTGCTCGCTATAGGGAGAGTGTCAATGTTGGAGATGTATAGTCGGATCAACCTAACCAAAGACTTCGACATCTCTTTCTAATAGCCAGAGTAAGAAGACACTTTGCTTGAAAAAGAAAATTGGGTCTTCTATTAAGGGTGCTCGGTTAACTGTTGAACTCCAGTTATTTTCGGTTTTTACCGTGCAATAATTTGAAGTTATCTGGAATTTAACGTTAACCGATTATGGTGGGACGCACCCTAAGACTCAGTCCGTTTATTGATAGAAGACAACTATTTCTTTCTCAGACAAAATGTCTTCTTAAACGCTCAGGCAGTTAGAAAGAGGTCTACATAAGTTTGAGGTTAGCATGGTCGGGCTATGGACCCCTTAATTCTATCTAGACTAGTGGCTCACCGTCTGTTAAGGAACTCGACACTATGGTGATTACTCCCAAGATCTATACATTTAACCCCAGTATTGCCACTGCCTACGACAAACAATGAAAGTTTTTTATTAAAATTATTACGTCAAACTAAACGCCTTGAAATCTCAAGAAGCTTCTTGAAGGCAAGATCCAAAAATTCTTGATGTTGGGTCTCTGGATGACGCTGACACCAGTGAGTGCTCAGCCCAATGGAGCTTCATAGTCACACTAGACAACATCAAGAATTTATAAACCTTGTCTTCTATGTTCAATCTTAGTAATAATAACAAATAAATTATTATCAGAAGGAAAGAACCGTACTACGTCAATTCACATCCCGCTCAGTCTTAATTCGCGAAGACTTAATGCTGAGTTTCGATAAATGGAATGGGGATGGAATAAATATCCCGAGAAAGCCTGTTTTTATGGCCACTTTTCTGAGGGAACTGTTGGATATAAAAAAAGTCAACAGCAATGTTTGGAATTGTTATCCCCGTTCCTCTCAACTAAACCCAACATAAAAATGGACTGTAGATTCGTTTGTAAGTTTTCATCACTTTAAAATTCTTGGCTCGGGTTATTTAAGTCTTGTATTGGTCATCTTTAAGGGGGATCACACAACTGTGTATTGTTTCAACCATTTGGAGATTTATACATTCTGAAATATAATGTCTTTAATTAACTGGCTACGTTGTGATTTTACGAAGTTAAAGTTAAACAATACCAGAATGTAACGTAAACTGCTTTAAATATTTCGAAAAAAGTGGAAATAATCACAAAAAATTCAGACAATTTCTCAGCAAAAAAAGAAAAAAAAATGAAAACATTCGGAACTCAGTCAGGTAGGGTGATAATATTGAAACCATGAAAACCAACCTCCAGCAAATCTCGAAAGATCTCATCCTCTAGAGTCCAATAATACATTTGAATTTGATTTAAATAAAATAGAAAGGGCGGGAAGTGAAGGGTTAGTTTAGTATAGGTTCGTGTCAGGACATCCGATGGTTGCTTATTTCCGCTTCCCTGACCCTGTATCCGGCCGGCCGGAGTTGACTCCTAGATACTGATACTTCGCCTTCTTCTCCGACGGCTTCAAGATCTGAAACAAGAACAAAATAATTTCAGAAAAGTTTCGATAGAATCGGGATCGAACCAGTGTTCCCCGGCTCTCCATGTTCCTCTATAGACAAAGACTGTTATTGCACTACCATTTTGTACGAATTCGTTCTCCACTGAAAGCTAAACTCCTATTCTCAGTATTTGTTTCCTAGTTCGAATAGCACACTATGTTTAGCTTTTGGAGCAGTCACGGCCATTGGCGGTCGTGCAAATGACCAGTTATTCAGTTCTGTACCTGAAAGGAGCACATGAGGGTCTCATCGACAGACATCATTCCTCCTGCGTTGTCGAACTCGCCACAGTAGTTGGGCGCAGAGAAGAGAGTCACGAGTTGCCGCTTCGCGAAGAACTCGTACCCATCTTCAACCACCTGCGGAGAGTCAAAAAACAGAAAATGGTAGAACAGAAGACAGGCGCAAGATTTCCAGCAATCTGCGATTCACAGCAAAACAATAGAAGGGAGGTATCCTGTAAACCAGCCATTCTCAAACTGTGCACCGCGCCAACATGAGAGACAAAAAATACCTAGGTATTTTTTGTATGTAAAAATTGGTAAGAAATATGGAGATTATTACAATTTTCTCCTCGCTCGCTCGAATAGCTACTGATTTATTTCTTACCTTTTCCCCCTTATCCTGCTCCGCTAGGCTGTCAAATAAGCCCTCCCCCCTTTCAAGCATCTCAAATTTTCTTCGCTCGCTCGGCCACTACGTTCTTCTTTCATAATTGTAAGACTAGTTTTCCCCAAAGAAGAACTTTCTGTTAGGCAAGCTGTTACGAGCAGCCTCCCCCCACTCCTAACCCCTGCCTTTATTTACCTACATTGTAAAAGCTAGATTCGGCGTTATAATTGGTGAACCGCGAAATTTTTTCTGAAAATTTGGTGCACCGATCGTGAAAAAGTTTGAAGACCCCTGCTGTACACCATAGCAAAACAATAGAAAGTTGCAACTAATAAGAGAGGTACAAGGCTTCTCAGAAACCTGTGAACCATAGCAAAACAACAGAAAATGGCAGCTTGGAGAGAGGCACAAGGTTTCTCAGGGAGCTGTAAACCACAGGAAAAGAATAGAGAAGAGCTCACCATGGTAAAAGGGTGTTCTTGTACGTCAGAATACACAAATTCCGTCTACTGTAATGAGTCTACGTACGGAACACACCCTTGTGGAATGCCGGAGGGGAAGTTGTTACCAGCACCTCCATTGGGGATCTCTAACCTCGAATCACTACAGTTGCTATGCTATTTTCCCTACATTTCCGTGACAACTCCGTGATCAGCAGCTGGAACTGGCCTCTACCTAGCACCCGCAACCTAAGCTGACGCTGACTTCCCCTCTTTCATGCAGCAGTTACTGTAGACGGAGCGTATATTATCGTATGTTAGCTGTGTTCCTTACTGACCTGGTGGGCTCGGCAGATGAGGTCCAAGTCATGCTTGTTTAGGAACTTGGAAACGATGTCGACGCCGAACGTGAAGGAGACGCCGCGGTCATTGTCCCCCCACCCTGTCACCTCTTTGTCTGGGTCAGACCACAGAAGATCACACAGAAGTCCTGCACAAACAACAACAAAGTTAGAAAACAGTCTTGTCATTTTCTGAGAAAACTATTGGATATTTCTTTGTTCTGAAATAAATCAGGTACTACGTATTTGAATACCGTGTAATTTTTTTAAACACGCCTAAAGAAAATACTGAATATACCCGTAATAATTAAGTATATTCCATACAGGTACCATAAGAGCCAGAAAACCTAAAAAATTGTCAATACCGGTACTAGAACGCAGTACCCAAGAGCTCCTCTAACTTCAAAACCATCGCAACAGGGATACGGTGTTAGTCATTCGAATTTGGCACCATCACAAGAAAACTAATTGACATAAGACACGGCCACGTGGAAGCAGACAGCTTATTAGCACTCGTGCCACGTCACATCCTCCCGCTAATGACCAATTCACCTATGGCTATACGCCTAATGGCAATACAGCTACAGTCAATTGAACAAGGTGCAGCTAGTTACCTTGAAGGTCAACCTCATTACCTCGGTCTACATGGTTGCCTTTAGAGGAAGCCGGGTCACACCGGTTCGATCCCGAACCTACCAAAGTTTTTTCTAATTTTTTTCAGAAATGTATATCGAGGCTGTGGTGGTTCGGAACCCTATGAAAACTGTATGCGTCCCCGCCGTGTACTAACACGATGTGTGGGAGCTGGTATTTGGTAGTGCTGCCAGTTGAAAACGATGGATAATTCTTGGAATGGTCTAATTGTCCCCTCTTCTTTCAAGGCCAAGCTAATTACAAGCTATTCATTTCCCACATCAGGCACTTTACAAAGCCGGAAAACAAACAGCTACTAATGATGTTGGGAACGCTCACTGCACGGAAGACGAGCTCAAACTTCGTTTGCCTGAAAAGTTCCAGACCAACCCACGCAAAGCTGTTAAGGGCCCCCACGCACCTATGCTGCTTAGTCTACACCCTTGGCCAGAAGGCGCTGATGTTATTTAAAGAAACTGTCAGCCGACAGAAAATTGCCGCTACTGGGATTCGAACACTGAACTTCAGTCGAGCAAGTCGAGTTATTTTCCTAGAATACGCTTTGACCTTTGGGTTAGGTGTTTTGTTTCTTCCTGAGGTTTTGGCTGGACAAATTTATTTTATATAGTTACTTGGGATGCCTGTGGGCTAGATTAGCAAGTGGACCCAGGAGCCCAACTATTTCCTGGTGAATTTAGCCCAGCCCTTCACCGGCTTATAGAAAACTTGATTGTCGGGCGTGTACAGAGGTGACGAAAGGTGAGGTGGCAGCCTGTATCTCACTACGCCCTGGCCCTCCAAGTGTTGTAACTGTGTTTTGTTTTTCGTTGTTTACCTGAGTCGGGGACATCTGTAGGGCGCATTATCCGCCGGATCTGTTCCATGCCCTGGAGATCAGGGGAGAGGCCGCCGTGGCAGCAGAATATCTTCTCGTCAATGATGGCCGCGATGGGCAGACAGTTGAAGCAGTCAGTGAAGATTTTCCACAGCTTGATGTTGAATCGACGCTTGCCTGAAATTATAACGAGACTTTATAGCCTCTATAGCCGAGTGTCTAGCTAGGTCATAGCGTTCAGACAAACACCGGTTCGATCCCTATCCTACCAAAGTTTTTCTGAACTATGATAAGCTCAGAATGTCAAGTGAACAGTGGTGGTACGGAGCCCACCTAAAATTGTAAGTCTTTTCTGTATAATTCCGGAAATGATCCAGTTGCTGGGTTACTTACACTCGTCGTAGAAGCCGTATATCCGGTTGATGCTGGCGCACTCATGGTTACCGCGCAAAAGGAAGAAGTTTTCCGGATATTTGATTTTATAAGCCAGCAGAAGACAGATGGTCTCGAGTGATTGTTTACCGCGGTCCACGTAGTCTCCTAGGAAGAGGTAATTCGCGTCGGGCGGGAAACCTCCGTACTCGAACAGACGCAGCAGATCCGTGTACTGACCGTGAATATCCCCTAAACAATTACATTCGATGTCAGTCTCCAGCATAACGTTAACATTGTTTTAAGTGTGTCTACGCACTCTCGTGTTTGTTTACTTTTTTTTCTGCACATTATATGAGGATCCTGTTGAATATTTAAATGTTCTGAAATATAATATGTCATTTTAACGGCCGAAATTAAGGGCCACCATACATTCTCGACGAACTCCACCAAAACCACTGTGCGAAAGTAAATATTCGACAAAACTAATGTTTACATATTAGTACAGCCGGAGACTGGTAATTGCAATATCGTATTGGTTGTGTCTACTCTAAAAGCTAAACATAGTGTGCTATTCGAACGCGAAACGAACGAGTGAAAGTAGGACACTATGTTTAGTTTTAACAGGAGAAAAAGTAGAGAAATGCTGTTGAAATTACCCACTTCCGTAAGTCAAATAAAAATTGTCAACATGTAACATGGCGGCGGTAAATATTACAAACATTTATCAAGCTTTTCTACTAAATGTGGCAATTAAATCATACTGTTTTAGTCCGAAACGTTACAAAAAAATATTTCGCGTGAGGTAGTGTTGTGTTTTCGCGATCTGTCAAAAAAACATGTGGACTGGTAGTTGACTGTTTAAAACCGCTTCTGTGGGCTTATAACTCCATTTCATGCAAAAATACAACACTACCTCACGACAAAGAGTCTCAGGTTTACATCCCCCTATAAACACTTTTCACTCGTCCTGTAACTTCGGAGTAGGGCTTGAAGTACGTAGCATTGCGAACCAAATACGTGTATTCCACCTTAATGTGTGCAGAAAAAAAGTTAACAAACAGAGATTGCATACATGCGGTCTTAAGAAAACAGGGCCAGAACAACAGCTACAAAGCCAAATAAGATACAGATTCTAAAGCTCTCTAAACCCATCGGTCTCTAATCTGTCTTATCTACAGTTTGGGATTAAGATCGTCCGTAAATGTGGAACTGATTCTGCCATTCTTGACACATAGTAGTCTCTCTATAACGACTGTCTAGGGAGCATATAAATTTCCTATAGAGAGGGTTTATCAAGGGATCGCAGCGTTTGATCGCTATAGAGAATTTTTCTATATAAAAAGTGACAACGGTATATTTATCAAGAATATATGAACGAGCAATACGAGCCCATCTGGCATTCCCTTGGTTACAGCCAGTGTTTAAAGTCCCCTCCCCTAGTGATCTATTTTTAAATTTCCAGCATAAAAACAACTTACCGCATATTTTCAACGGTGCCTCCAGCTCCAAAAGAATCGGCTGCTGGAGAAAGATCTCTCGTGACTTTTGGCAGAGGCTCCGAACCTCTGCCTCCTGCATCTGGACAGTTTTTCCAGGGCGGCTCCCTCGAACTATAGGAGAGAAACAAGAACAAAATGTTAGTGCGCCTTCAAGCCGGGTCACACCGGTTCGATCCCGATCCTACCAAAGTTTTTCTGATCGGCAATCACCTCTGATATTGTTACCATTGTCAAATGAAGTGTACATCGAGGTTTTGGTGGTTTGGAACCCACCTAAAACTGTAGGTCCCTATCGTGAGCTCACGATGGGTGGGGAGCTGCATGGTATTTGGTAGTGCCGCAAGCTGAGCACGATGGATAATTCTTGAAAAGGTCTAGTTACTTCTCCACTCAACCGATGCAATTGTAGTAAGCTCTTGCTTATAGGTTTAAAAAAATTACTGACGACTTGATTGGACATTACTTTATCTATTACTGGCAACGTCACTAGCCTGCGGTTTGCAGCAAATGACGATCGGTCTTCGTGGTGACACTTCATACAAACCACTTTCACTAGTCTATGTCTACCACTGTACATCTCTACTTTCCTCTAACAATGACTGTTCAATAAGTCTGATAACATTTCATCATGATATCTTTTCTTCTGCAAATATTTTTTTTCTGACATATAGGTTTCAGGCATCAAAAACTAAGCAAGGACAGAGTATGATATTTTGACACCAAAAAGAAATCGCCCAATGTTTAAGTAAGTCGGGCAGAACATCACAGGGCCTAGGCCGAAGCCGAAGAGAAGTTGGCCGAAGCCAGGAATCGAATCCAGACCCCCCCCCAAGCAAAAATGTCGGACGCGTTGATCGCACAGAGACGCTACCACTTTTCACAAGACAAAGCATGAATATAAGGGAGAAGGTGTGCCAGGAGGAGAATCTTATTAATTAAGCTTGAAAAAACGTGGCGGTAAATCAATAGATTGAGAAAAGATCAACAACAGTTGAGCAATTTTGAGCTGGGCCGTCATGTCAATCATCAGCGGTGCAGTAACGACAAATTCTGACGCAACTCTATCTAGAAATGTGACCAAGGCTTCCTTTTAAATCCTTTTTTCTAATGAAACCTTTTATTTAGGTCAAGAAGATGCAAACAGACGAGATTAGACGTATTCACAGTAAATGTCAGGGAAGTCACTTCGCTCGGTACCCAACCCCTCCGCGCTCAAGGTCAACTCGCCTCCACCGCTTATTTGACCCTTCCTCGACCTTTTTTGCAGGTTTTATGGAATTAATAGATTACGATTCTTTGGATTTTAATGGTTTAAAGGTAATTAATAGCTTACCTTCGAGGAGTCGAGCAATAAGCGAGTCCACATTTAACTCGCCGTCCGCCATGTTTGTGTGCTGTGCCAAGCGCGCGTTCAGAAACCAACACGGCCAAACGGCTATCGATTTTTTTGGCGCCATATTTGAAGTATTAGTTTCACTCTTCAAACAGTTTAAAATTGTTTATTAATTATTATTATGATTTATTTTAGCAATTTATAGACATTTTTATTGAATTGTTTTTTATATATTTCTATTTTTCATAATTTTGATGTCTTTTATGAGTTTTTTGTCTTATAGGTAAAGAAATGGGATGCAAAAGCTGTAGTAACACATTTCATGCAAATTAGTTATTTTTAGCATCCTAAACAACCAGAAAACACTAATATTATATTATTTAACTTCTATTATTAAAATATCCCACAAAAAACCTATTTTCAGCAAGAAATCAAATAAAACCATAAAGTGCGCCAAAAAATTTAAATCACGTGTATATCGATATATCGTTCCTAAAACGACAACATACATTTAGACTATTTTAGAGGGCGGTGCACAATTTGAAAACATCATCATGGAGGAGATTGGAATAATTTTGACAGAAAAGGTAATTTTTTATTTAATCTAATGTATTATAACACATTATCTGCGGCATCACACGGTAAAAATTATAAACAATCTTCTGGTATTTGTGTTTTCATAGGAGGAGAGCAACCACGATCTCAAAACCAATACTGGCGTCGCCGAGGATGGAGACTATGAGGACCTGTACACCAAATTCAAAGTAAGGGCCGCATGTCTTTATTTTTTTTAAAAAAAGATGTCCGTTTCATTAGTGTTTTGCTAAGTACCAGCTAACACGACGGGGACCTACTGTTTTCGTTGGGTTCCAACCCACTACAGCCTCGATATACATTTCACTTGACGTGTGACCCAGCTCGCAGAGTGTCCCTGTATATATCGTTAGAACTAACACACCTTAAAATTGCAGAAACTACAGAGACAACTTGAATTTCTGGCGGTCCAAGAAGAATACATCAAGGATGAGCAAAGAAATCTGAAGAAGGAGTACCTGCATGCTCAGGAGGAAGTGAAGAGAATCCAGTCGGTGCCGCTGGTGATTGGTCAGTTCCTCGAGGCCGTTGACCAGCACACGGGCATTGTAGGCAGCACGACAGGGTCTAACTATTACGTCAGAATTCTGTCAACCATAGACCGAGAACTGCTGAAGCCAAGCGCTAGTGTTGCCCTGCATAAGCATAGTAATGCTTTGGTTGATGTCCTACCACCCGAAGCTGATTCGTCAATTTCTCTTCTTCAAGCTGGTAAGTTCAGGTGATTGGCTGCTTTACGTGATTGTGCCTGAGGTCCCAGGTTTCGAATCGTGGCACCGAAAATTTTCTGTTGGTAGCAAAGGGCCATGGGCCACAGCCGGTCTGGGTCCCGAAGAAAGATAGCAAATGCCGGTTGGCACTTTTTAGGAGAACCCAGTGTTTCCCTACTAATTGTATACGGAAGAGATACTCTTAGCTACTGTTTTCAGACGAGAAGCCAGACGTTCAGTATTCGGACATAGGCGGGATGGACATGCAGAAGCAGGAGATCCGGGAGGCGGTGGAGCTTCCTCTCACTCACTTTGAGCTGTACAAGCAGATCGGGATTGACCCTCCGCGTGGCGTGCTCATGTACGGCCCGCCTGGCTGCGGCAAGACGATGTTGGCCAAAGCTGTAGCACACCACACCACCGGTACGTAATGCTGGCACCGTACAGTGCGTCCTAGTACACGATTAGGCCCAACAATTTTAGGTGGGCTCTCCAAACCACCACAGCCTCAAAACTGAGACGCTGAATATATGGGAGGTGACTACCAATCTTCGACAGAACCAGGATGTTTCAAACAGTCACTCTCAAAATTGTACTTACTTCTTTCCAGCGGCATTTATCCGCGTGGTGGGGTCAGAATTCGTGCAGAAGTACTTGGGAGAGGGGCCTCGTATGGTCCGGGACGTCTTCAGACTCGCTAAAGAAAACAGCCCAGCCATTATATTCATCGACGAGATTGACGCAATTGCTACAAAGCGATTTGACGCTCAGACGGGGGCTGATCGTGAAGTTCAGCGTATTCTGCTTGAGCTGTTGAATCAAATGGATGGGTTCGATCAGACTACGAATGTCAAGGTTTGTTGGTTTAACCCAGAATAGACACTGGCTATTTGTTTGTTTTTTCTTCATACTTTATGACAAAACTATTGAACATATGTTCTGAAATATAATACGTTTTTTTAACGACATAAATTAATAAGTTGTCTTGTTTCGGACAAATTTTTCGTTGACAGAAATCACTCGATCGTAAAATCACAACATATCCTGTTAATGGTGACCGTTAAAAAGACATATCATGTATCAGAACATTTAAATATCCAATAATATAGTTATAAAATGTTCAGAAATAACGTAAACAAACACAACTGTGTATAGACGCCCATAGAAGATACGTTCTCGTTACCAGATAGGAGTCAAATGCGTCCCATAGTTTCTAGAACTACCGGATTCCCATTTACAGTTGTTTATCTGCCACAGGTAATAATGGCTACGAATCGTGCGGACACCCTAGATCCGGCCCTGCTCCGTCCAGGGCGACTTGACCGGAAGATCGAGTTCCCGTTACCGGACAGGCGTCAGAAGCGTCTGGTGTTCTCTACCATCACAGCGCGTATGAACCTCAGCGATGAAGTCGATCTGGAGGACTTTGTAGCTCGGCCTGATCGCATATCGGGCGCTGATATCAACGCCATTTGCCAGGAGGTATGACTGATTAGTAGCAACGGCAGGAGGTATAACTGAAGAGTGGCTGTTACCAGGAGGTATGTCTGAAGAGTGGCTGGCAACTGGTCGCCAATCAGTTGGTGGCCTTTAGTGACGACTGATATGATCATTGAAAAGAGGGAACATACTAGAATTTACAGATCTGTGGTATTCCGACATTGTTTTCTACCTTGACTGCACAAAAATGAAGCATCGTTTTGTTTCTAGGCTGGAATGCACGCAGTCAGGGAGAACAGGTACATCGTGCTGGCCAAGGACTTCGAGAAAGGCTACAAGAACAACATTAAGAAAGACGAATCCGAGCACGAGTTCTACAAGTAAAGTAAATGACATTTAATTATTAAAACTTCACTTTTTGTATTATTTGTTAATTAATACTCCAGTTAAAGAAGTTGTCAGTTGTTTGACATGGTGCGTCTAACCAGAAGTTTCCTCCACCGTCATCCAAGTGGCATGGTAGTTTGCTCCGAAGACTGTTTATTTTCTTTAGAAAGGACCAAGAGAAAAAATTACAAGAAGTAGAAGGGATCACTATGATCTAGAAGAGTTTAGCAGCGATAATTTGTGTAGTCTATCCACCCCTTGATGTCACTGACATTACTCTCATCTAAGTGTGATGAGGACTATAGCAGACATGCATGATGTGAGTGTCTGGTTACTGAAGGTAACCTTCACTTGGGTTTAGATTTTCTGGAACTACCCAGAAGTGTTTACTTGTAAATTAAACATGGGTGCCATATGAATTGCAGTCGTAATTTTGTTTCCCTAGAAACGCATGACAACCATGTTTAGCTTACAGGTGAACACTTTCAGTTAAAACAAATTCCAGAATAACTAAATCCAGCCAATGACTATAATTAAATAATTTATTTGGATGCTGCGACGGCATTTGTGATTTTGACAGGAAACATGACACAGACGACCACTTGTTTTTCATTATTGATCAGTTCCCACATCACTTTCAGACTCATCTGTAATCAGAAAAAGAAACATTATTTTGCTGATGGTTGACATTTTTTACTTTCTCGCTAGCCAATATGGCGAGAAAGTCCTATTGTTTTCGTGCAAAATTTTGAAATGGAGATTTTAGGCTTCCCATGATCCTGGGGGTCCGATGAGTCAAAAAAAGTGGCTTCTGGAAAAAGTCCGTCAGACTGTTCCTCTTCCACAGTCTATACCGTTCACCCGATTTTAATGAAATTTGGTATGCACCTGCCTAAAATCACAACGCAGGTACGTTCTTAAGGAATTTTAGATTGGACAAAAATTGCGGCCGTTATTCCCAAAAAATCGCAAAAAAATAACGGCTGTTAAAAAGGCATTATATTTCAGAACCATTCTGGTGCAACTTTTTTTTAGTCTTTAAATAGCGAGAGGAAATGAGGGAATAAAAAATGAAGAACTTACCATAGGGTAGTAAGATTTAATGGGCAGAAGAGCGCTGTAGTCAGCAGTTTGCCCAGCTTGAAGAGGACACACCACCCCGGAGTTCTCACAAGCATTGCGTTGAGGCACGGCATAGGGTACCGCCATTCCGCCTATAATACCGTGGACGCGAGCTTCTAGCCCGGTGATGTTCTCCACTGTTAAAGGTAAAACACACAAGTGGCTACAGAATAATAATTGTTCTCGACCAGACATAGATTCGGTCTTTGTTTACGTATTTTCTGCACACTACTTTATCAGGAAATTATTGGATATTTTAAATGTTCTGAAAAATATTAACAGGCTATATAATGTGATTTCACGATCGGTTAATTTCGGACAATTTTTTGTTTATAAAAATCACTTGATCGTAAAATCACAACATAGCCTCTTAATTGATGACGTTAAAAAGATAAATAATATTTCAGAACATTTATAAATCCAATAGTTTACTCATAAAGTGTGCAGAAAAAAAACGTAAACAAATACGACTGCTTAACGCCCTTGAGAGGAATATTTCGTGGTTGATACTCACAAGCTGTGAACTTAATCCCGATTCCCTTCTCGGTCCCTCGGTGCAGTAAGCATGGCTTGCTTGGTGTGCAGTCGGCGATGTCAAGAGCCGTCAGTTTCCCCAACCAGGTATCGGGTGAACCTGAAAAGTAGAGACGCTATTTAATTAAAAACTTTCTCAGTTTTCCTTCAGAGGTATGAAAATAATTTACAGGAAATACCTACCTATATCATCCCGATAAAAGTCCGCTAGCTAGTTATGATAAGGTATCAGTCGGATGATGAAGGGCACTAACTTTTCTCTTCGGGCGGGTAACGCTATTGTGAACTTTTAGGGGGCACTATAGTACAATTTAGAAACTTGCGAAATCCACTCTATTTGATATCAGAAAGATAATTCGTTAACTACTTACTGCAGGTAGTTCTAGAAGGTTCTGCAGGTTTATCGTCTGCAGCTGCCAGAGCTACAACAAGCGCTATCAACAGACATCTTCCCTTCATTGTGGAGCGAATGTACTCAATGATAGTTTGAGATAAACCGGAAGTTGGGTCCTGTAACTACGCAGGTAACAACGGCAACTGTGCTAACAATACGCTAGTCGAGCTTTATAATGAGTAGGTATCAAATGAATTGTCATATACCTATTGAGTCAAAGGACCTTGGCTTTACTATTCCTAGCTTGGAATTTCTGACAGTTTATAGTGGTCGGTATTTTTATGAATCACTATGATGGAACCAACTTTAGCTCCTGTCTCTATTATCCTAAGAAGACAAGACACTTTGTTTGAGAAACAGTGTTCTTGTCTTCTTAATAACAGGCTAAGGGTGCATCCCACCATGCCCAGTTAAAATTTAACTGGAGATTTTGTCCTATGTTTACCATGTTAAATTTAACATGGTAAATCTCCAGTTTAATTTTAACTGGACATGGTGGGACGCACCCTAAGAATACTAACAGTGTGTTCAAGCAAACAGTTGTTACTACAAATTACAAAGTTAACCGTCTTCAACCCTTCACTAGGACCCTCTTCATATCAAAACAGTTTCCTCAAAAAATGGTCGGAAAATCGATTAAAAAAACCAACCAATAGCAAGAGACTATTCGGGAAAACTGTCGGGTCTGCAGACGAAAATTATGTCAAAAAAGTTAAGGTTGGAATCTGAATTTGTCGATTCTTCCGAAAATTTAGAGGACCTCTCCTCTTATCCTACTAGTTATCTATTTACTGTGCTCGGTTTGGACCTAAAAATTAACTGGGTACGAAATAACACATGGCATGACGAAAAATTGGCGGTCGCTAAGTACTAATAACAATGCAATGCGATGACTCGTTCCGGTTGGCGTCGGGAACTTCCTTTGTGGACACAGGAATGGCAGACCACATCAAAGCATGGTCATGACCTCGACTCATAATATGTAGTTTGTTACTCAGCAAACAAGGTCAGCATGATCTAGAAGTTAAGGACCCACTCACCTATTGGTGCTTACAGCCCGTACCGCTGTTGGTATCGAACCCAGGACCACGACCATGTCCACGAAAATATGAGCCACCGTGATTTGGCCAGAAGATTATAATAATCCTTATTAATCTAGTGTAGTGTGTTTCATTTAGGGTTCCACCACAGCACTGATGTAGTATGTAGTGTACACTGAGTGCAGACAAGTAAAGTATTTAAATACTCCACCTATGATAGCTCCATACCAAAGAGTGACTATTCAGTAGGTTTGTAAACATTTCTTAACAACATCTAAGGAAACTAGGTAGGTATTCTACTATTTTCTGACAAAATTCTGTCACAATTCAGTGGAAAAAAATACCAACAGTTCCCTTGGAGATATAGGTAGGCACATCAATGAAAAATATCAGAGCCTGTTTTTCTGGCAAGTCTTCTTGCTTCTTCAGGAGTCAGCTTCTCTGCGTCGTTGGGCTCTTTTGGCTGCCCATTCTCGTCCAGCTTTCCCAGTCGGTAGTCGTCTTCTACCTTCCTACTGTAGACAGCGTCGAAAAGATCTTGAGCGGTGAACTCACTCTGAACTACATCTGGAGTTTTATATGACACGTATGGGGTTAGCTAGAAGTAAAGTTTTGAATAAAAATCAATGCATTGGTAAGTCTAGCACACATATAGTTAAAATACTCATTGCCTCTCGATAAGTCAAGACTTGAACCTGGGTCCCCTTGCTTCACACTTCGTTCCGTATTCACTAGACACTAGACTACAGAACTTACTTTAAAATCGGTCAAGTCGGGAACTATAAGCTCTGGTATCATTTCAGGAATTTCTTCGACTTTTCCGTGAAGTTTAAAAACTGGTTCTCGGACTCCATAATCTGGAAAGGCAACCAAAATATGAAAAGGCACAGCTCAAAAAGTACCTAGATACGGAAAATAGAACGAAATAACGAGGAGTTCAATGCAAAAATTGTCTCGGCTCTCAAAAAATACTCACTATAGACAATAATATGAGGGTCAGGATTTTCGGCTTGTCTCTTCTTGAAATCTTTCGTCCATCTAAATGCAAATAAAGGAAATTTTCTGACGTTTCTCTTTCCAAATTTAACGCTAGTGGTAGAGAATAAACGGAGATTTTGCTGGTTTTTCACCAATATTTGCATGCACAACGCCATTTTTGTTTTCAGTTGTTTACCTATCGATCGATATCTATCATATCCAAACGATATATCGTTGTTTCGAGATTAAGCTATAAAACTATCGAATCAAAATCGAAAACATAATAAATGGCGTCTTGAAAGTGAAAATGAGGTAAACAAAAAAATATTTTTAAATATTTAAGAAATGCAAAGGATATTTTCCTTTTGGAATGAAGTGTGAATCGAGGTCTTAGGTAATCTATTTCTGTTATCAACGTATTAGCCTGCTGTAATCAGATCTCTTGTTATGATTGTTTCGTCTCGTTTTTTTGACGTTTCGCTACATTGTTAGTGATAGGGGTCAATAACTGTTGTCATCCATTTGTTCAGTGATCGCGGTTAAATTTCGTGTCAAAGTACAATGTTTTGGATTTGATTGCTGTGCTACCCTACATGTCAGCTAACGACTATAGATACCTTCATTCCTTGACCCCCGTGCAAAATTCATACTACATACCTACTAGGTACCTACATCCTACATCTCTCTTTTAGGTAAAGGATATTCCTATTCTACCAACATCCAGTGCTTCCAAGAACTCCACAATGCCGCCCGTCATGGAAGTGCTTAGAAATTTGCTGTCGTACGCCAGTACATTTTTTATGAAGAATCCGTCCAAAAATGTGACTTTGAGGAATCTTCCGTCTTTGCTACAAGCTTGTGAGACGAATGCTGAGATCCTCAAGAAGAAACTGAACAATCAACCCAAGAAAAAGAGGGAGTTTATTGTGGATCTGCTAGAAACATTTGATGGTAAGCCTTATACCTAGTTTATTATTATATTTAACAGCTAGGCTAATGAGGCTAGTAAGAAGATATTATGTGTTAACTGAAATAAAACATTCACGTCAGTACTAACCTCTGTTTTTAGGTATCAAAACAACTTTAAAAACATTGGGGCCCATGGTCGAAGATATACGAGCAGCAGCTCCTTCATTTGATTTTTCGGAAAAGGTCCCAGCAAATGGGTACCGGAGTTTTGTGAGCATCGCTGACCAGGCTGCTGCCACTGCTGATCGTGTCATCAGAGAATGTCCTGGCAAGGTGTCGTCGTGGGACTTTACCTATCGAGAGTAAGTCAGTTTTAGGTGGGTTCCGAACCACCACAGCTGCCATACACATTTCACATGACATGCAGAACATATTCAGAGGGATGAGATCAGAAAAAGTTTTTGGTAGGATCGGGATCGAACCGTCGACCATCGAGCTAGACCACTTGGCTGTCTAGGCGATATGACAATGACAGCGGACTATTTCGAAAAACTGTCGGGTTGTTGTCTAATGTCTAATTTATCACGCTGCGGTGTTTTTAGGAAATTGCTTGAGGTGTTACAACTGCTGAAGTCACTGACGAGATGTTTCACGTACCTGGAGGAGCTGAAGTCAAAAAGTTCTGATGGATCACTCTACCCTTCAGAGGGAATCACCGTTGAAGAACTCATCGAGCTGGGCCAGCTTATCGATCAAGAGTGTTTCTTTGGTCGTCTCCTTGCTTTTTACGTAAGCGCTGGTAGTAGCTATGGCATACTGTATTTAGTTATGTTATTTTACCACCATTTGTAGGAATTCTTTCTCTCGAAAGCTAAACATAGTGTCCTATTCGCAGTTTTTTGTTTCCTAGTTCGAATAGAACACTATGTTTAGCTTTTGGTGCAGCCACGGCCATTGGCGGTCGTGCAATTACCATTTATCCAGTTCCGTAGTAGTAACAAACCTGTTAAGAGTCATCCCGCAATTCTGTTTGTTTTTTGTCAATGAAAAATTTGCTCAAAATCACTCGATCGTAAAATCACAGTTAACTTCTGACGTTCAAAAGACGTTACGTCACGAATGTATGTTCTATCTTAATGTTTCGTTTGTTTTTCTTAGTTTGAGCCAAGTTTCCGGATGTGGATGCGGCGAATTTCCTTCATCCTCACGAGCTACAGCGAGTTGTATTATGGCAGTTGTTTTTTCCGGGCTGTCGCAAGAATGGTTTTGTACGCTTGCGACGAGGTGTCGCGTGGGCGGCGACATGTCGCGCTTATGCATCACTCTGGCGTTGAATTTCTCCAGTCGTTTTGGAATTTGGCCGAGCACCGTAAGTACCTACTAGGAGCCTCAATAGTTAGGTAAATCATAATAGTGCCCTCCGTGTTATGTGAAGTTTACGCGAAAAAACGTGACTGCGAATAGCACACCATGTTAGCTTTTCGGGCAGCCTAGGTGCCTTCAATTGCCGTGCAAACACCCCGTGTGACTGAAATTTCTGTTATTGGGAATTTTTGTTTTCGTTTTAGCGGCCATGGTACTGACAATGGAACTCACAAATCGAATAGCGGTTAGCCAAGATGTGATTTTGCCTCAGCGGTCAGTGATCGTGGACGGGGTAGAGGTTACGCCATCATTCCCTTACCCTCCACGAACCAATGGTAGACTCATCAGCAGCCACGTGCGTCAAGGAATGGTAAGCCCGTCTTTTAGTTAACTGTTACTCTTAACGATAAGATAATAGAGGCAAATCGTCTTCTATACTTCGCTAAAAGCTAAAGGTATGCTTCTCTCAGTCGTTAAAAACATTTTGTCTGTTGCAATTTCAGGATATGGCTGGCGAGGGCGCACTGCCAGCGTCTCGTGGTCTTGTCATTCACGTCCACAGTGGTGGGTTCGTGGCTCAATCCGCCAAAGCACAAGAATTTTTCCTCCGGAAATGGGCCCATCGCCTGGACGTCCCTATCTTCTCTATAGGTTTGTAGTTGTTGCAGAGGAGTGGGACACAAGCATGACATGATGAACATATCAAAGGTGAATGCCGATCGGAAAAACTTTTGATAGGATCGGGATCGTACGGGAGTGTTCCTTTATGTAATAATCGTTTTTCAGACTATTCATTATCGCCGGGATCTCGGTTTCCTCGGGCAGCACAAGAAGTGTTCTATGCATACTGCGTCGCTCTGTCCCGAGCTTCCCGCCTGGGCTCAACGGCAGAACGTGTCGTCTTCGCAGGTGAGAAGCGTCCTACCCCTTTTATTTTTCCAAATAAAATAAATAAATATGATTTTTATTGAAGTGGTCATCACTACTGAGTAGCTTTGTCCTCTTGGTAGGTGCAATAGCGTCAACAATAGTAACCTAACCTAACCATTATATTTCAGTAAATTTAAATGTCCTATAGTGTCCTCAAAAATTGGGAAGCAAATTCATTAACTCGTACTATGATTGTTGACCAGGTGAGAGCGCTGGAGCAAACCTGATCCTAGCAGCGGTCCAGGAATGTATAGCGCGGGGTGTGCGGCTTCCAGACGGCCTGTTCCTTGCCTACGTCCCCGTCCTCGTGTCTTTCGTGCCTTCTCCAGCCAGGATCTTGGGCGTGCTGGACCCTATGCTGCCTTACGGGTTCATGCTCCGCTGTGCCAAAGGTAGGAACAACCATGTGGTCGAGTGGTCTAGCTTGTGTCCTGAAAGGTATGTGTTCAAATCCGGGCGTAAGGGAAAGTTTTCCGCTTTCAACATGGCTGTAATGCCTTCGGCCAGCTCCTTCTTCAGCTTCGGCAAAACACCTCTTAGGGTGCGCCCAACCATGCCCAAGTTAAAATTAAACTGGAGATTTTGTCCTATGTTTACCATGTTAAATTTAACTTTTACTAGAGATTTTTTTCTCCAGTTGTTTTTTAACTGGGCATGGTGGGACTCACCCTAGTTATCTATTTATATTTCAGAATTCAGTTTCTTTTCTGTATATTCTTTATTTGACTCCATTGTACTAATTTATTGTATTGTTTCATGTTCGAAGCGTACGTGTTAGGGGAGGAGTCTATAGAAGAACGCCCTCCTATCTCTACGTAAGTTTTCCGAATATACTAAGTAATAACTTCTAACTGTGATGGAAGCCAGCTTTTGTGCAGACCTATCTGTCTCTAGTATCCTAAGAAGACAGACACTTTGAGAAATACACAGTGTTCGTGCCATTTTAAATAACAGGGTAATAACCGGCTTCGCAGGTGTACGTGTCAAGATTGCTCCAAGATAAGCCAGCTGAGTTATTTGGACAATCCGCACCTGGTGTTTCCTAGAGAAGCGTACCTGCTGGATGTCCCGGAGCACCCTTACATCAACCCCTATAATGCTTCCGACGAAGTCCTCAGAAAGCTTCCTCCTACTTCACTTTACGTAAGTTTTAAAGCAGTTACGTATCAGTCTCGATTGCCAAGTGGTCACACCGGTTCGATCCCGATCCTTTCAAAAAATTTTCTGATCAGCATTCACCTCTGATACGCTCAGTATGTCAGGTGAAATGCATATAGAGGCTGTGATGGTTCGGAACCCACCTAAACTGTAGGTTGTTGGGTGACACGATGGGTGGGGAGCTGGTATTTGTTAGTGTTTCCAGCTGAGCACGATGGATTGTCTAGTTGCCGCGCTTGTCTTCTGCTGTTTCAGACTGCATTGTTCATTTCAGGGCTCGACATTTGATCCGTGTTTGGACGACACGATAATGTTCGCGAAGAAGTTGAGCAGGCTTGGCAACTCTGTACATCTCGATATAGTGGAAGGCCTTCCGCACGGCTTCTTCAACATGTGCTGGGTATGTACACGAATAGGTATAAACGCGGCGTCACCGAGATCCTGCGTTTAAATCCCCGTATCAGCAACTGAATAGTCACCATTTGTTCCAGGTGAATAATAAAGTACTGGAAGCAACGCGAGAGGGCGCTGAAAGAATCTCATCCTTGCTGGATTTGTCCAGTCTTCCGCCCTCCAATCAGTGACGAGGCGAGTCTCCCCTCCAAACAATGATGGGCGGCTTCTCCTGCCCTTCCAATCAGTGACGGGGCAGCTCCTTCTGCCCTCCAAACAGCGAAGTGCCTACTCTCCGACCCTCTAATCACTGTTGTGGTCAGTTTCCCGCCTTCCAATCAGTGACGAGGCAGCTTCTCCATTCCTCAAGGTGGATCAGGTTCTGCGATCAACCTATACAAAAACACCTCAAGGTTTTATGAGGCTCGGTGGAAAACTTACTCAATTTCCAAAGTACTGAAGTAGTTTTCTAACAATTTTTTATGAATTTTTCTACGTTCAAATTTAGTGGTAACTCCCTTGCTAAATCTAATCTCCAAGCAACCGTCTTCCGACATTTCATCTTGGAGGGCTAAATCATAGCTTAATTATCAACGATATCAAAACTGGTATTATATTCTAGAACAAAAAAAAAAACTGGCATTTTTCTATGAAATATAACATTACGAACAAAGATGAACATGTGAAACAAATTGTACTGAGTTGTCATGCTAAAGGACCTCTTTTTTAGTCGTTTTAAGTTTATAATATTCTTACATATCGGTGCCGGTGGTGATGGTTTTAAAATTATTTATTTGATACGGATTGCATAGGTGAGGCAGCTTGAAGTACCTATACGAGTAGTATGAAACGCCTGCTTTGCTGGTTTTCCATTGATAAGATTTTGCAGTGAACTCTTCTGTGATCTGATATTTAATGATAATACTCGAGCAATACTCTCTAGACGAACGTCAATTGACAAGGGCTGGATTTCACTGGTTCCTAAAGTCTTCTATAATGTCCCCTAAAAGTTCACTATAGCGTTATCCTCCCGATAAGAAAAGTTGGTGCCTTTCACCATCCTGCCGATAGCGCCGTTATCATAACGTTAGCTAGTGGACCTTTAACGGCAAGATAAGTTTTCGGCTACTTTTTGTGGAAGATAAATGTAGTAATTTTATCTCCACGGTACCTGACGACCTGGTGAATGCCACCCTTAGGGTCCAAGTTAATGATAAGAGATATGGGAAGCCTATGTTTAGCTTGCGGGAAGAGGCAATCTATCCTCAAAACCTTGCAATAAGCTAAGTACCTATATGCTTGTAATATTTGAAAAAATTTATCTCGACCACACAATCGTGTTTGTTTACGTTTTTTTCTGCACACTTTATGAGGAAACTATTGGATATTTAAATGTTCTGAAATACAATATGTCTTTTTAACGGCCGAAGTTAAGAGGCTATGTCGTAATTTTTGTCAACAAAAAAAATTGCCCAAAATCACAACATAATTTATGACGTTAAAAAGACATGTTATATTTCAGAAAAAATAAATATTGAATAGTTTCCCCATAAAGTTTGCAGAAAAAAAAACGTAAACAAACACGACTGCGTAGACGCCCTTAATAAAGAACGCTATTTGGGACTGGTGGTGAATAAAGTTTCCGACTGGCTTCTCCATTCGTTTATTTCGTTTATACTGAAACTACATGTTACGGACATAACTAACTTTAATACAGAATTCCTGTTTAATGTCACTTTTACTATGGTTTTATTTCTAGATATATTTAATTATTTATAATACATTAAATATGACAAGTGTCTACTTAAGTATTTGGCTGCATTGCATTTTTCATCATTAAATTAAATCCTAATGCGAGTTCCTTTCGTTAGAAAAGTACATCCCACTTTTTATTTTGTGAACACATGTTTCCTCGCTGAGAGACGATTCACTGAATCATTTTCAAGAGAGATTTATCACTTTTGGAATTAGGGATGTTTATTTACGTGCACCTGAACCAAAACAAAGCACTTTTTCTCTTATTATCATAGAATCAAACCTCCTTATTAAAATAAAGAACAAAAATTAAGCTAAAATTCATTACAACGACATTTTGTTACTTCACATACAAAAAATGTGTTCATTCAAACACTGTGAAGTAACCAAAAGTCAGTTTAATGATTTTTTATTTCAATAAGGCTGGATTTCACCAGTTTATAGTGTACGCTATAGCGCATCCTATCGTTAGTGGCTTTCACCATCCTGACTATAGCGCCCTTTTATCGTTAGCTTTCGAGCAGATTATCCGTGGGTTAGCGAAAGCGAGAACTTTCATACCTTCGACTCATTTGGTGCGAAACAGGCAGGGATTGTAGTCTAATCAACAATTTAATTTCTTTCTCCGAAAATTTAGGGTGTTTTCCATTTTTAACTTGAAATTGTTGAAACATACACCTAAACAAAGTTGACGGTTGCCTAGGCAACGGAATTCTCGTGCCACGAAAAAAATCTACCACCAATCACATCCCAAGTTATCATCAAGTATAGAGCTGGATGTACAAGAATCCATAAACATTGTGAAAACCATTTTTTGTGTTTATAGTGAACGTTTAACGATAGGATAAGTTTTACGGCTACTTTAACGATAAGATAACTATTCGATCGTTAGGAGGCACTATAGTGAGGTGGTGAAATTCAGTCTAAGGTTAGTTTCTGATAATACGATAATTTGTTTTTGGTTCAGATAAACAAAAATAAACATCAGTGATCCCATTTGATCTTAATCACCAACGGTCAACTCAAGCAATGAATCATGCGACGTTGCCAAACTAGTACACGAACACGTAACATGCAAGCTGCCCAGGGACCGGGACGGCAACATCGCCCTTGCAAAATGCCTGAGTCAAATGCCGGTGTTTCTTTTTTTCTGTAAACAGATTTACAAGAGGATACCTACAGAGGATTTTTGCTTCCTTCCGAGATCTTTTTTTTTTTAAATATATTTTGTGACTTGATTTTAAAAACTTAAAAATTACCGACTCGGGTAGGTACAAGAAAATAATTTGCTGCGGTAAAATGGTTCCGTTTACAGTGGGTAAAAAATAATAATTGTAAAAATTGAGAAAAACTTTCTATGCACAGTCGAGTAACATTTGGATGGTTTTGAAAAACACTGTCAATATTTTTTTTTTTTACTATGTAAAGTGATGCGATCAAACTATTTTCCAAACTAAACTAACAACAGGCACTATTTCAATCCAATCAATATGTTCAACTCTTTGAAAAACAAAAATTGGGTTGGATCTGTTAACGCCAAGTTAACGACTTCGATAACGACTCTTTAATGTACTTTTACCTGTGTCCTAGCGTTAGGAGCTTAACGGCCAAGATAACGACCAAGATCCATAATAGAGCTACTGATAACTTGCTACACGAGAGAGGGAAGTTAGCGCCACCTTTGGATGTCTTTTCGAATTTATAACCAAGGAACAGTTGATTGGATTGAATCGAGTTGCGTTTCATGCCTGTATACCTAAGCAAGCTATGTGGCAGTTTCTTTAGTTGATTTCTTAATGGTCCAGAGGTTCGTATTTGAGGTTAGAGCTGCTTCAATGCTACCCTAGATCAACTATCATTTGTTTCGTCAGTGTATAAAAACAAACAATACCACCAAAGGGCCCAAGAGAAACAAAATACAACAAAACACAACAAAACGTTTGTATAAATAAAGTGGCGTCATATAAACTTGGCAAAAAAATAGATTCAGTCCCTCCATTAGTAAACTTTTAGTAAATGTGGCTCTTAAATTATCCAACAAGTAAGTAAATCACTGTGAAATTTAACAAGAGGTTTCTGCAATGTTTAGCCTATGGCAAACTGAAACTTGAAAGGTTTCAATTTTTTCCCGCCAAAATAAATCGCAAAATGGCGGGAAACAATGGAACATCCTACTAAGGTGCTGGAATAATAAACACAGGGGCTAAATTTTACTCAGAGTACTTAAAACACTGTTTCTCTTCGACCCCACAGTATTCGTAAGCCGTTAATCAAATGCTTAACGTACCGTAGAGCTTAAAGAAGTGCTGACTGCAATTTCTGTAAGCTTTTGAGTCAGTTAAGTAACATCCGGCGTTAGAAACGGCCACTAAGGCTGGGTCCCACCATACTCGGTTAACAGTTAAACCTCCGTTAAAATTTAACTGGGGGTTGACTGTCAAAAGAGCGTCCCACCATACTCGGTTAACGGTTAAACTCCAGTTAAATTTGGGTTTTACCGTACAATAATTGGAATTTAACTGGAGTTTAACGTTAACCGAGTATGGTGGGACGCAGCCTAAGGTGGGATCCACACAAAATATGCAAAACCAAATAGACACTGTCTTTTCTAGAAAATCAGGTAAAACCACAGTTCCGGCCGTACAAAAAAAGGAAAAAAGTTTCGACTGTACAAACTATTACACAATTTCAAACTAAGGTTCGACCCACCAAGAAGTTAAAGCAGTAATGCCATGGTAAAACCCAAAGTTAATCTCGGTTAGTGCTTTAACTTGAAGCATGGGTTTCGGATCATCTATCAGATGGTTCAACAACAATTTGGATCACAATACTCGAGCCTATCCCAGGAGGTGGTTTTCCTAAACGTGGATTAAACTTAAACTTTTGGTACTGCCAAAAGGGAGGGGGGAAAACGTGGCACCAGAATAGTTTTTAGTGGCATCCTTCCGAGGCACCATTCTGAAGTATAATATGTCTTTTATTTAACTGGCTACGTTGTGACTTTTGTCGTCCAAGATTACTACTCTCGTAAAATCACAACATAGCCTGTTAATTTTAGACGTTAAAAAGACATTATATTTCAGAACATTTAAATATCCAACAATGTGCTCAAAAAATGGCGGAAAAACGTAAACAAATAGCAGAAGTGTTTTCCGTCTTGAACCACCATAGAAAATATGGGTCTCGTTTAAAACCTTCCTCACCATTATGAAAATTCAAATGGCTATCGTTAGGGCTGGATAGAATCCTCCAAGTCTTCACCACATGCAAGACAAATCTATCGATAGTAAACATTTCAATAGTTAAAAAAATATCTGAGTAAAAATTATTCTGGTAAACATTTTGATTGTTAAAAAAAATGGGTAAAAATTGATCAAAAAAAAAAAAAAAAAAAAAAAAAAATGGTGTCTTTTCAGGTTCCTCTCAAACATTTTCTCTTTTCAAAACGTAGCAGAAGATCTTCAGTTCCAAAAAAAAATGTAGAGTACCATTATTGGTAATAAAATCATCCTCCTCGGGATGGCTCAGTCTATTATAAATAAATAAAAAAATTCAACTAAAAGGGCGGAAGAATCGCGCAGCTCAGGCGTCAAAAATCACTGCTTCCCGTTTGGGACAAACGCACTTCCATCAACAACCCGCCATCTTGAAAATGGCTCCCGCCATCTTGAAAATAGCTTTCGCCATCTTTAAAAAGACTACCTTTCTATACCTTCACTCTTGTGAGCTGCAGTACAGACATGGCTTCAGAGTTATATCGACTCTTATATATTTATTTATTATCTATAGATAACTTAGCATTTTTCTCTAGATATACTATAATAGATAAAGGCCGGTTAGGGTCAAAACGGGGTTATTCACGATTTCAGCCAGTGAATGGCCTATGACAAAAAGTAGTGAAAACCCCATTTTTATCTATTAACTCATCTAAACTACAAAGAAAAATGATTATCTATAGATAAACATCAATTATCTTTCGATAATTGTCATGTCTGCATCGAACAAAAGCAGTGAGTAGGTACTATGTTAAGAATCGCCAATGAGTGAGTTTCCTTAACTCAAACCGACCTCAAATGTAACATAGGTTTTTATATGACTCCTCATCTTTGAGAAAGGTCTCTTCGTACAGCCTTTAGATTCTTTCCATGGGAAGCAAACATATTCACCCTTCAAAATCAGTGCAAGCCCTACTCCACAGCTGCGTCTGTGTCAGAGAAACATAGATCAGACGTCAACGTGCTATGACTGCAAAAATGTGATGACTATGATTCTGCCACAGCTGCAGCAATGAAGCAAAAGAGTAACTCCAAATACAGCTGGAACAAAGACACAGGGTTCTCTCGTTTGAGAGCCTCCAGACAACCAATCAGAGCTCTTGGTCTTACGCGCATAAAGCACTGATTGGTCAGCTTGTTTCTCACGTCACCAGGAGCAGAAATGTTTGTTGACATTTTTCATTGACAATTTTCTGAGGAAAATATTGTTCTGAAATATAATATTTTTTAATGTCAGAAACTAGTTTATCATGCTGTGATTTCACGGTCGAGTAAGTTTGTCAGTAAAAAAAAACATATCAAAAATCACATCTAATTTCTGACGTTAAAAATACATTTTTAGAGCATTTTCCTTAGGCAAAAAGTAATTAAAATCGTTAATAACAACGATATGTCTCTAGTTTTAAGCAAACTTTGCGAACTCCGAATCCAGCCTGTATGTGAAGCCATCTTTACAAAAAAAAAAAACCAACTCAATGGGATGCAACGGGACTTTGCTGGACGACACCGACAATCATGGGGCTGTCCTCGCGGTCAGAGGCGGCGGGTGGGGCTGCACGTGCAGCTTCCCCGGCGGCTCCGGCACCGGCGGGGTAGAAGGCGGCGTAGTGGTGGGCGGGAGGCGGCTCATGCCGCGCCTGGTACCGCGTGCGGTGACTATGGTGGTGGTGCCGCGGCGCCATCGCCGGCAGCTCGCACTCCATCGCTTGCGGCGTGGGTAACGAGCCAACGGCTGGCACGCGGGAGCTTACGCCTGACGAGAGAAAAAAATTATTATTTTTAAGTATATTTATCTATGCCAAGACAACTTAAGGTACTGGCTTTTATAACCTACCCAGTGTTAAGAGACAACGGTGGGAATGTGGTTGTACTCTCGGTTCCAGGTTACAACTATAGTCCGAGTCAGGCTAGGAGCGTACCGATTACTCATAATTTCTTGCAAATCTAGGGGTGATCAAAACTTTTTCTTGATCAGGGAAATATCTGCTCAGGGTCGGATTGGCATTTTTAGCGTATGGTAGGATATAGAACCCAAATCCGGATGGACGTCAACTGAAAATCTTCAAGAAATTATGAATAATCGGTACGCTCCCAGCCTGACTTGGACTATACCCCTCCAGCATTCCATAAATAACTGTTCAGTACATTTAGGCTAACCGTAGTTGACTGAATTTATTTTGACAAGAAAACCATTTTACCATGGTGGGGGTATAGCACGTTACCCTAGACAGAGTAAACACATTTCTCTACCCCTGCAAATACTAGAAACCAAAGTTGATCCGTACTGATCCGGTATGGTGCAGAGTTGCACCGGTGAAGTAAAACGCACTAAGTGATAGGTGGTAGGGTGGTGTGATAAATAACATTCTACATGGTGGTAAGGGTGGCTGGCAGTCGAGGGGGTTGGGGGAGGGTGCTGATAATCTAATATACACAAATTACCGAAAAGTACTAGACTATTACTCAAAAAGGTGCACAAATTTTGAAAATTCTGGGTAGGCGGATAGGACCATCAAGACTTCACCATCCATCCATTTACCCAGAATTTTATTTAACGGTCAAGAAAATGAATATAATGGGGGTAAATGTTTTTGATAACTTCGAAACACATGCAAAGGGTAAAATTTTCAAAGCGAACTAATGAAAAAATCACCAGGTAGCTTACCTCCGCCCACTCAGAGATACCAAAACTGCTTTTTAAGTCAGAGAAAATGTCAAAAAAGTACCTGACCAAAAATTCCAACCTTGGGACTTCAGAACAAAATGTATTCGAATGTTTCTCCAGAAATATTTCACTGAGAAAATGATACTGAAACTTCAGTGAACAGTGAGTCTATAAATTTATGGAGTTTTTATTATGGAATATTATATCTGTTATTTGTTTACGTTTTTTTGGACCATTTTTTGGAGACGCTTGGATATTTAAATGTTCTGAAATATAATAAGTCTTTTTAACGTCAAAAGCTTCCTATGTTTCTTAATCGCATTAATGCCGTTCTTACATACGTAGCTGCTATTTTACGTTAGCGACATTTCTAAAATTCTTAAATGGTTCTCACGGAGACCTGAATCGGCACCCTTCAATATGAGTAGGCGGAGGGTGGGCACCCCTGGTAACGGCTACTGGGCTCCACTTACGCGACTCATTACGAAGGGGGTTGCAGCGCTAAGCCCCTCCCCCTGGCCCCCCCTTCCACCTGTCATCGCGGTATAAACGAGGAGGGGTAACCATCTGTCAACAAGCAAACCTCAAGTTAGTCACCCCCTAGATAGATAGAAGAAAAACTACTAGAAGGCCTAGTGGAACACAGGGTCCCACCTTTTGTGACAAGGGGGTGATTTGCGCAGAATCACGCCTGACAGTTAAGTTTTCCCCCAAGAGGAAAAAATTTTAACACGTCGGGACTCGATCCTGAACCTTCTTGCTTCAGAGCTCACAGATCTAATGTTTTTTTTTTTAATACAGGCAGACGCAGGTTTTGGTACGTACCTGAATTGGTAGACGGGGAGCTGGTACTGTCCGGTAGGGCCACAACAGCGGGGCTGGTGCTCATGCTGCCACCTCCCGCGCCGCAGTTCGTATTTGTCCCTGTAACAACCAAACATTACAGCGATGGAAACTCGACTGATACCGGTAATGCATCAGCATCTCGTCGATATTATCGAATGGTTTCCATGGTAACCGCGCTGTTTCTCGATGGTGACAAATGAATGACGTACGTACACGTAACAGTAAATTAATGCTATAGTTTTTTCTTTCTTTTTCTTCAGTAGTCGAGCCTGGCCATATAGGCCTACCCAGTACCAAGAAGCAACCTTATATACGTCTCTTCACAATCGTGAAACAAGTAGCCGCAGTATGATTTCTAGAGAAAATAGTTGGATATTTCAATATTCTGAAATATAAGTAGTATGTCAGAAACTGCTGAAGTTGTGATTTTACGAGACAATAAAGAATTTGTCCAACAAATATCGAACCGTTTCCTCAAAAAAATGGGAAGGAAAACCATTCTGCTGCCACGTGTTTTACGACTGAGTATTCCGTCTAAGTACCTTCGTCGTTGGTTCTCTTGAAGAAGCTCTGCTGCAGGGCATAGTAGGGAGTCACGCGAGTCTTCGGGTCGAAGTCCAACATCCGGAGGATTAAGTCTTTGAATTTGAGATAGTCCGATATAGAGTGGCCAGGCTCACCCAGTCGTCTTGAACCAGGGCCTCCCGTCTCAACTCCTATAAAGAGGAAAAATTGGTTATTTCTGCAAATCATTTTGTAGTGTGATAGGCCAACGTTGCAGCTGATTGAGTATTCTTGAAATTGTGTTGTACTATTAGTTTTTGTAATTTATCAAGAGCCCGTAACATTTTCCATCACCTATGACGTAAGCCTGACAAGGACACAGCTTCTCTACTGTCTCACCTATGAAACCTACCCAAACCTTAAGCCAAAATTTTGAACACCTACCAACATGGGCATCCGCAGGAAAAAATTCAGGGACCATTTTTTTTTAATACCCTGAATTGAATTGAATTTGAATATGTTCGATTTCACTTGAAATGCTGACAATATCAGAGGTGAATGCCGATCAAAAAAAGTTTGATTGGATCGGGATCGAACCTGTGTGACTCGCTCTCAGTGTTCTTCAACAGACACCTAAGCCAGTCAGCTATCGAGGCGTTTCATGAAAGCAGTACATTACCTAGTATATCAAGTAGCCGTCTCGAGCCGGGACTTTTGTATTTCTTGCCGTCCTTCGGCCTCTTTAGAACATAGCTGCCGTCCGTTGGCAACTTGTCAAAATATTTCCTAGCTTTATGTGCTTGATCTAATAAATGTTTCGGAGGCATCCCCAGAACTTCGATTATTTTGTTCATCTGATCCACCTAGAACACACAAAAACAACACTGAAGTACTTTTAGGTTCAGTAATATGGATAGTAATAGTTCAAATGAACACATATCCAGCAGGTGTATTCCCTTTCTCGAACGCCAGAAAACCCACCCAAGTAACACCTTCAAAATTTATTGTAAGAAGAACTGTTCTCCATATATTAAATCATGGCGTGCCTTATCTTCTTACAATAAATGTTGAAGGTGTTACTTGAGTGGGTTTTTTGGCGTACGAGAAAGGGAATACACCTTCAGGGCACCTCAACAGAATACACACTAGACTCGACATGTCTATAACATGTCTACAGAATACTCCGTACACTCCACAAGTCTATAACATGTGTATAGAATGCATCCTAGACTCCAAATGTCTACAGAAGGCACCCTAGACTCCGCGTATATATTACATGTCTACAGAATACATCCTAAACAAATTTCTACAGAATACATCACATCCCAGACTTTACATGTCTATAACATACCTACGGGATACATCCTCGACTCCACATGTCTATAATATGTTCACAGAATAAATATTAGACTCTGCATGTCTATAATACGTCTACAGAATACATCTTGACTTCACATGTCTACATCATTCATCCTAGACTCCTCATGTCTACAGAATACATCTTAGACTCCGCATGTGTATGATATATCTACAGAATGCATTCTAGACTCCTCATGTCTATAGAATAAATCTTGACTCCACGTGTCTACAGAATACATCCTAGACTCCTCATGTCTATAGAATACATCTTGATCCACGTGTCTACAGAATACATCCTAGACTCGTCATGTCTACAGAATACATCTTAGACTCCGCATGTGTATAATATGTCTATAGAATACATCCTAGACGCTACATGTCTATAGAAAACATCTTGACTCCACTTGTCTACAGAATACATCCTAGACTCCTCATGTCTACAGAATACATCTTAGACTCTACATGTCTATAATATGTCTAGAGAATACATCCGCCTGTAGTATGTCTTCACGTGTCCATAACAAGTCTACAGAAGACACCCTAGACTCTACATGTCTGTAACATGTCTACAGAATACACCCTACACTTCACATGTCTGTAAAATGTCTATAGAATACACCCTAGACCCCACATGTCTGTAAGATTCATACGGGATACTTCCCAGACTCCACATGTCTATAATATGTCTACAGAACACACCCTAGACTCCACATGTCTATAATATCTCTACAGAATACATCCTAGACCCCTATAACATGTCTATAGAATACACCGAAGACTCTATAACATGTCTATAGAATACATTCTACACTCGACATATCTGTAACATACCTCATTGGCGCCACTAGAGAGGCTCCCCCGTGTGCATCTCTACCAGAATACATCCTAGACTCCTAAAACATGTCTATAGAATACTTTCAAGGCTACACATGTCTTAAACATGTCTATAGAACATAATCTAGACTCAATATCATACCTCATTGGCGCCGCTAAAGAGAGGCTCCCCCGTGTGCATCTCTACCAGAATACATCCTAGACTCCACATGTCTATCGCCAGGTCATACGGAATTCCCAGCAGCACCTCAGGCGATCGGTAGAACCGTGACTGGATGTACTGGTATATCTGAAACACCCACCACTTACGTTACGCACTGAAAAAAACATTTCATCACATCCTGATTTAGTACTAACTCGGTTATAACGCGAAATTCCCGAGGGCCCAGGGGAACTGGGCAATAATAAAGCGACAGAAGAGCATTTCATATTTTTTCATGGGGTCAGGGAACTTGCCAGACGAGCTCTGGGAGTTATTTGGCTGCTGGCTAGCTGGGAATATAAGAAATTATTTGTTTGCATTTTTTAATCGCATTGAACCTCGGAAATAAGGGGATAGAAAAACTATTCTGGCTTTACCTGCGTTTTCACCATCGTTTAGAACTGACATAACTGACAAGGGTTGCTGAAGTACTGACTCAATCCTGTCCCAACTGACAAAGAATACTACAATCATGAATTATTCTCTGTCTCAACTGACAAACGCTACTAAAATCATGTCTTAACTGTCTGTTAAAATCTTGAGTCTGTCCCTACTGAAATTATGATGACTCTGACTACTACAGTCATGAATTACTCTACCTCGACTTACAAACACAAAAAATCATGTCTTAAACTCTATCTGAAGTGAAAACTCAGACAAGAGCTATTAAAACCTTGACTCATCCCTTTTTCCGACTGACAAAGGCTGCTAATCATTCTTTGTCTCGACTGACAAATACAAAAATCATGCCTTAACCTTCAAGGCTATTGTCATCTTGACACACCCACTTTTTCAACTGAATAAACTCAATAAAAATCAGCTGACAAAAGTCACTAAACGCATGACTCACCCTCTGTCCCAGTTGACAAGAGCTCCCAAAATCGACAATTTTGATGGCGGATCTCTTGGGGTTGCAGAGAAGAATATTCTCAGGTTTGAGATCACAGTGTATGATGTTGAGTTCTGGGGTAGAGAGGAAGAGAAGGGCGGTGCAGAGCTGTTGCCCGAATTTCCGCGTCAGATTCAAAGACACGCCACGGAAGTTGGTGTTTCGCAGCAGATCGTACAAATTGTACGACAGCAGCTCAAAAACTAGGCACAGGTGGTTCCGCCACATGAAATGTCTTTTTAATCTCACTGAAACATGAGAAAAAAAAATGAATTAGGTAAGGTTTCAAACGGGCTGGCCTTGCGAAGAATTCGGGAACTAGACCAGTACAAGAATTATCATCTGTGCACTATGCAGTAACAGCAGAACATCTACACCACTCAGCAGTTGAGATCGCCTTGTTTTTGCGCCAAAATCGGTCACATTTAAATTTTTGATATGATATCCGTATCCGGAACGCTAACGTGATAAAGAACTCCAACCCTGGGCTCCCCATACCTACCACTTCTCCAGAGCTAGGGTGAGATCTGTTACTGCTCTCCAGAGTCAGGATGAGACCTTTTACTAATCTTCATAGCCAGGATGAGGTTTCTGCTCTGGAGAAGCGGTAGGAGTGGGATTTATTATCACGTTAGCACCCTACAACGGAGCAACTTCCACTCAGGGTGGCTATTCCCGTTCTCCTAACGCAATTTTAACGACCAAAGATCCAGAATACCTGTTGTTTACTATACTCACCTATATAATATTTATTATCAGCATCAGCCCGATTCATCATTTCTAGCAACTTGACTTCTATCTGGGCTTGATTTAGGAAAGGTTTTTTGTTTTTGATGATTTTGATGGCCACGTTACACTGCTCCTCGTGGTCATATGCTTTCACAACCTGAAACAGACCAATCAAATGAGTTCACAACTGGCAGCAGATCAATCAAATGCGCTCACAATTCGAAACAGACCAATCCCATGCGTTCACAGTTTGGAAAGGACCAATCCTATGCGTTCGCAATTTGAAACAGACCAATCACAGCTACTGTTCTGGAATACATCACAACCTGAGACACACTTCACAGCACAGCCACTAACGTTAAAAAGCAACATTATATTTCAGATTTTTTTAAAAACTGTTATTTTTTTAAAATAAATGTGTGGTGTTTGACTACCCCTAGCCATGTTTTACAATGTTTCTTAGGTGCAGGGGTGAGCTGAACCTCTGAAGGGTGGGGGCCAGGGTGTGTACGCTCTGGCGTAGAGGTCACGAGGGGGGGGGGGGGGGGGGGGGACAAGTAGGCTTGACATGTACGCAATGCCCTCCCCCCATCCCCCCAATGCTAAGAGCTCTCATTGGGCCACTGTAGCAATTCGCTGACGAAGGGGCGCTGGGGTCATTCATGTACCTAAGATCTATGTGTGTAGCATACCAAAACAAATTTCCCATGTTTTTTTTTTTTACGAATTTGTTGGATATATTCTGGAATATAATGTCTTTTAAACGCCAGAACCCAGCTGGCTAGTAGATAAATGTATCTTCCTGAGAAAGTAGCCAAAAATTTTATCATGTCGTTAAAAGTCCGCTAGCTATAACGTTCTGGTAATGGCGCTATCGACAGGATGGAGGAAGGCACCAACTTTTCTTACCGGGAGGATAACGCTATAGTGAGCTTTTAGGGGACACTAAACTAGACGTTGGGAACTGACGAAATTCTGAAATATAATGTGTCTTTTAAACGTTATAGAACCCAGTTGACAAAAATCTCACTAAGGAGAAAACTCAGGAACCTCTTTAACCCAAGGAAACTATAAAAAATAATTATGGGCGGACGAAATGCACCATCAGCTGTAGCACAGCCTTAACTCGGTTCTTGTCGGGTTCAATGTTTTCCCTCAGGCTGGCATAGTGCGGCGAGGGCACTGGTCGCGGGAGAGTTCCTGTTGCTTTTGGCGACAACAAACTCAAACACATTTGGCTGCAGCAACAATGGCAGTACGCTTGTCTCTTCCAAGTGGGTTGCCCATTCAAAAACTCATTACACGTTACACAGGTCCCAGACTAAAAAGAAGGTAATTTGGCTTGGTGTACTGCCAATGTATTAACAAAGTTTCACTGTAATATTTTTGGTACGTTCGCTAATGGGAGGGAAAAAAAGTTTCTGGTGACACGTTTTTTTTTCAATTTTAATTTCTATGGAAGCTTTCTTGGTATGCGACAGACATTTCCTTAAGCCCCCGATTACACCTTACAATTTCCAATCCAAATAGGATCATAAAAAAATATGATCAAGAAAAATTGTAAGGTGTAAAGTGAATTGAGTCAATTATGATACAATTTGTATCGGCCGGTACAAATTGTATCATAACTGCTGCAACTACCTTCCTCTATGCTGCGTGTGTTTGTTGTTGTTTGGTTGAAAATGGCGGCTGAGGTAAGTGGAATGGAAATGACCCGTATTTTAATAGAAAATGTGGAGGAGTACGAATTTCTTATAACGATGAATTGAAAGAATATAGCAGAAATTATTTAACCTAAAACGGTTCAAAAAAGGACCCTAAAAATCTTCGAAATTCTATTTTTTTACCATGTCAAGTTGGCGTCTTTGCTAAACATGATCCTATTTTTATTGTCAAGTGTATTGCAGTTTTTCTAAAATTTTTATGATGCTAAAAAAATAGGATCATATAAAAATAGGATCATATATTTATTGTAAGGTGTAATCGGACCCTTAGTCTACTATACGTGTAGTGTCCCCTAAAAGTTCACTATAGCGTTCTACTACCGATAAGAAAAGTTCGTGCCTTTCACCATCCTAACGATAGCGCCCTTATCATATAACGTTAGCTAGTGGACTATTAACGGGAAGATAAAGTATTCGGCTACTTTATCGGGAACTAGGAATGCCACCCAGCCGTATTTCTCATTTCTCATTATTAAAAAAAAAAAATAATAAAAAAAAATAAAAAAAAAATTGGTCATTCTCCATAACGAAAACCAGTTTTTGTGTGGGTACCCTCCATCCCGGAGTTGCCATTCCAGCCCCGTCATTCCAGGAAGCACCAGCTTAAGGGTAGAGGACGTACCTGACCAAAGGAACCTTTCCCGATGAGAGTATCTATTTCATATCGATCGAGAAACTTCTCCCCGTTCTTGATAATGTAATCGTGGTTGTCATCATCGTAGCCGTCATTGTAGACCTTTCGCTCCTTTTTGTGGGACGTGTCTTCCCCCTGCGGCTGCTGCGCTCTTCTCTTCTTCTTCGCGTAGTATACCTGAAGAAAACAAAACAACCAGGAATTATTTTAAGCTGATATTACCTTCGAACGTCGAAAAAATCCTAATGTTTATTCTCCCACCCAATTTTTCTGCTAATTCGAAGTTATAAATTAACGGTCACAGTGGCCGCCAGGTGGTTAACACCACTACTTTAGGAAGAGCTCGGGTTTTTGCCAGCCTTTCATTGGCTACACTGCACTGTCCACTGCAGCACGAAGGGGAGCTGCTACCTGGAAGGGGAACTTATCTCGGAATGCCTCCCTTCAAAGTGGCCATTAATTGGTTCCTTCGACAATAGATTCCGTCTTAAATTCACGACAACGACAACTTCCGAAAATAGGCCAGTACAGAGAAGCTCAGGGACCACATGACATTCTTGGTGTCAGAAGCACACGTAATATACAAGATAATATCCCCTTGTACCAGTCATCCAAAGTATGAGCAATTGGATAAGGTCAGGGCAAAGAGCAGAGGTCGCCCGGTGACGTGGAATTAGATGCACAACAATTTGGAGATTACTGCTAAGCATTTCGGAAACAACATCAAAGGGAAGCGAAGAAACTGCTGACTTGCTGAGGAAGTCAGCATTCAACATAGGGCCGGATTAGCAAGGCTATGAAGCGAGATCTAGCCCCGATATGTTGAAATTTTTTCTGATGAATCGGAACCCTGTATCCTTGGGAAAACACTATGGCTCTCACGACTGAGGTGAGGTCCCGAGTTCGAATCCCGCAGTACCGGAAATTTTGTGTCGGTCTGAGGCCATCACGGAATACAACATAGTTGAAATAAAACTTACACAGGATAGGTATCGCCAAGGAACCTGCACCAGAGGCTACTGAGAGATGCTCAGGGTTCCCCGCCACATAAGAAAGTAAGTAGGTACAACAATTTGTAAATGACTGCAAGGGATTTCGCAAAGTGCATCAAAAGGGAAGGGAAGAAACTGCTGATTCACTCTGTCAGCATTCACAGCAGGCAAAGCACGGAATTCAAAATGCTATTGTGGCGCCACTGTCAACTGGAAAATCCCTTACGCTGGCGACAAATTTCCCTCAAGGGTGTCGGGTATGTGAGCAGTCATCTAAGGGACTGTTTATGAGGTATTTTCACGGCCATCTTGAAATTTTCCTTTTTCATGTTCTGTGCTGTCATAATATTTACTGCGACTGTGGATCACAGTGGCGACAATGGCCGCCTAAACGACATGCAGTTCCTTACAGCCCCCAAGCTGGTAAAACAACTTTTTATATTAAAAGTCAACCTAAGGGTGGCATCAAAAGTTCACTATAGCCTTATCCTTACGAAAAATAAGTATCTAAACTACATTTCACCCTCCTGCCGATAGCGCCCTTATCTTGCCGACAACTAGAGAGCCGATTATCCAGCTGATAGCGATCTAAAGTGAACTATACAAATAACAATATTTTTCCTTTTTAGCCCATCTCATATCCGATACGAGGCAGGACCTACAAGTCTATTAAGGATCTGTTAACGCCAAGTTAACGACTTCGATAACGACGAAGTGGTGTACTTCTACCTGTGTTTTAGCATTAGGAGGATAACGACCAAGATCCATAATAGAGCTGCTTCACAGATCAGTGCTCTGCCACTGCTCTATTCCGACCTACGTTCAAAGATGTACTGATAAGAATCAATTACTAGGATAAAGATGAGTAGTTTACACATATTATCTCCAATACAGAAGATCAGCTGCCACTAATCGACCCGGAAAACATATCATACGATACGACACTCTATAACGAGCAAATCCCATGACAAACCCTCTCTATAACAATAATTTTAGAAACCCTGCGTTTTTTTTTTTTTTTTAGAACAATGACTGTCTGTCTCTCACCCAAGAATGAGGTAGACTTTCGGCCCTTCTCACCCCAGAAAATAAAAAAATTTCCAAAAGGGGTTGGTAGTGTGGGACGAGACTGCTGACACACTGCTCTATACAAGGAAATTCCAATGACTGGGTTTGGTGGGGGTGTAAAAACCAGGAAATTCCCTCAGATTATACGAAATAAAACTTCCCCCATGAAAAGGGTGGCCAGAGGGGGAGTCATTGGCTATTACTGACATACTGCTCCACATAGAGAATAGGAGGGGTGGCTTTCACCAGAGGGTGTATTCCCGATGTGTTAACACCAGGAAGGGATGGCTGTCTTTATGGGTACCTGCCATCCCTTATTAGTTCCCGTTGCAAGACAGCCATTCCAGCAGGTCTATTACGAATCTATTAACGCCAAGTTAAGAGGACGCTATACCTGATGATGCATTTTTTGCCGCCCATAAGATTAACTTTGCGAGCAGCGATTCATTTTCAAGGTTTACCCTTGGTTGGAGAGACACAAAAGTTTGCCTGTACCTAGCCCTAACAATGTTCTAGGGAGTGTTCGAAGCAAATTTCCCAATTTCTCACTGGTTTCTTTTATTGCAACTGTTTTGCAAATGCTAGCATCGCATATCTCAGGAAAAGTGCTGTATCTCGAAAACCAGTAAAAAAAATGGGAAATCTGCTTCGAACACTCCCTAGAACATTGTTAGGGCTACGTACAGGCAAAATTTTGTGTCTTTCCAACCAAGGGTAAACCTTGAAAATGAATCGCCGCTCGCAATGTTAATCTTATGGGCGGCAAAAAATGCACCGTCAGGTATAGCGGACCCTTAACGACTTTGATAACGACGAAGTGGTGCAGTTTTGCCTGTGTTCTAGTATTAGGAACGTAACGCCCGAAAAACGACCAACATCCGCAATAGGTCAACTTAAAGTCTACTACAGTGTCCCCTACTAAAAGTTCACTTTATTATTAATTTACGAACTTTAACTCCACGATAAGGAATTGGTGAAAGCCACTCCACAGGTTCGGTGGCGTCATAAACAGGGAAATTTCCCGCAATTACGGCAGCGAATTTCCCTTCGGGCGACATTACACTTCAGACTGTAAATGGTGATGTTTCATGATGTTTCTCAATGACGCGTTCTACGGAAACTACAGGGTATATCTTTGTTCTGAAATATAATTTTGTATTTTTAACATCAGAATAGTCCCGATTTGTCGACAGTTTTCCTGATTTACCTGGCCATCACTGGCTGGGGGGAAACTCTTGGGTTAAGGCTGAATATACATTCGCTATTTTTTTACGTTCCGATTTCAAACTTTGTGAGGAAACCATTGAATGTTTAAATATTCTTAAATATAATATGTCTTTTTAACGTCATTACCCATGAGGCTATGTTGTGATTTCATGATCGGTTAATTTTGGACAATTTTTTTGGTGACAAAAATCACTCGATCGTAAAATCACAACATAACCTCATGAGTAATGACGTTAAAAAGACATATTATATTTCAGAATATTTAAATATCCAATAGTTTTCTCATAAAGTTTGAAGTCCAAACGTAAAAAATAGCGATTATACCTCATATTCAGTCAGGGAAGATAAATTAACTAAGGGTGCATCCCACCATGCCCAGTTAAAATTTAACTGGAGATTTTGTCCTATGTTTACCATGTTAAAAATAACTTTTAAGTTAAATTTAACATGGTAAATCTCCAGTTTAATTTTAACTGGGCATGGTGGGACGCACCCTTACACTATCTCTAAGCACTCTATACCAACAACGAGGGGTTAACCACTCGTTGGGAATCTCTTTGGGAATCATTGGAAATCTTTATGAAATCTCAGGGAATCTTGGAATTTTTTTTGGAGTGGTTACCCTTCCGGGGTTCATCTTTCTATGAATATCGTTGGGAATCTTTGGAAATCTTTATGGAATCTCAGTGGAATCTCAAGGAATCTCTGGAGTGGTTACCCCCTCGACCAAGAACTACAATTACATCTAACAGAAAATCATCCCCAACATCTACGATATTCACGAAACATGGAATTATTGGTATATAACGCGGGGACCCTCTTCGTTTTATTCAGCTTGAAATCGAAGTTGAGCGTTTGACCCCTGAGGGAGAGCAACTCTTGGCTCGGTTTGGAGGAACCGGCACAATGGTTCCGGGCAAACTCATCATCCCCCAGGCAAAGAAAGGAGGGGAGGGGGAGCGGGAGGGGAGGGGCAGAAGGAGGGGGTGGACAATCTACTTTTCGCACTTCTCCCGATTCATCATGAATATGAACGAGCCTCGCTCTCACTTCTTCGAAACTCGCGGTTTGTCTGCACCCCTGATTTTCACTATTTAAGGGCGACTTCGACGATTTTCCGTTACATTACCGACATACATTACCTATTTTTTAGGTTTCGATTTCAAACGTTGTGAGAAAACTATTGGATATTTAAATATTCTGAAGTATAATTTGTCTTGTAAAGTCATTACTCATGAGGCTATGTTGGAATTTTACGATCGAGTGATTTTTGTCACAAAAAAAAATTGTCCAAAATTAACCGATCGTGAAATCACAACTTAGCCTCATGAGTAATGACGTTAAAAAGACATACTATATTTCAGAATATTTAAATATCCAATAGTCTTCTCACAGAGTTTGAAATCGGAACGTAAAAAAATAGCGAATGTATATTCAGCCTTAACGGCCGAAATTAACAGACTGTGATGACATTTTAGGATCAGTTAATTTCGGACAAATTTTTTGTTGACAAAAAACACTCGCTCGTCAATTTCGGGCGTTGAAAACACATACTATATTTCAGAACATTTAAATATCCAATACTTCTTATAGTTTCTACATAAAAAGTGCAGAAAAAACGTAAGTAAACAATAACTAATTGACACCTATTTTCTGGTAAATCGAGCCGAGTGGTTTAGAAGGCATGGGTTCGATTCCGATCCAGTCAAAATTTTATCATCGGCGTGTAGGTCCCCAGAGTGTACTAATACATAGGCTATGGAGCTGCTATTTTGTAGTGCTACCAGTCTTCTTCAAAATTTTCCTTCTTTCTCGCATACCGGCTAGCAAGGAAGTAAAAAATTCATAAAGAATATTCAAGTGGATTTCAAGTCGAGTACAAAGAAAAACTGCGGATCGTCATGTCAACCAATTTTAGAATGTAATCAAAATACAATTAACTCATAAAATAAAGAACAATCTCGAAAAAAGTAGAGCAGCCAAGTTTAAATCCACAAACAGGGAACGCTCGTTGACCCGAGGTAGGTATTTACTATTTAGCAACAAAACCGCAATATTCTCGTCTGAATAGGGTGCCATTTCATTCTCTTTAAAACTTAATTCCTCGCTAACATTACGTGAATAACCATACTATGAGGCTCATAACCTTTCATTATGAAAAAAGGACATATAAAAACAAGTATAGGGATTACTAAGGGGGTTGCAAAATCACAGACAGAGGGAAACCACCCTTACCGCCCGTATACCAATAACAAATTTGTAGGGGTGAGTTGCACAGAATCACAGTCGAGTTTTCCCTCGACCGGTGAATGCTCTCTTGCCTCATAGCTCTGTACCATGCCACTGGTCCAAGATTCACCAAAAAATCTCGATAAATCGTGGCTACAGCAAAGATGGGCCAGTACGTACCACTCTGGCCCACGAAAGCAGCCTTCAGCAGTGCTGCTGCCACACAATGGACTCTACCACCCAACCCCATACACGAGTGGGCCATATAGGACCATGCTGGGCGATATAGTAGCAGCGTCAGAGCTGCCTACATAATGGCTATGGCTTACACTGGCTGAGGATCACCCACAGTGTCCCTAGGGCTAAGTAAGTAGCCAAAAATAAACACCCCTTAGAATAATAAAAGAAATCAGCGAATCGCATAGTAGAGACTGTTTATAGCCTAGCATAGCAGTGCAAATACCGCTGTCAAGTGGCGGGGGTCCCAAGTCTCATGCTGTCAAGATGGAGAGGGGAGGGGGGGGGGGGGTGATGGCAATTGCGGTTTTAATGTGAGTACCCTCGCCCAAAGTTTAATATCAATGGAAATGGTGGGGGGAAAGGAGGGGGAGAAGGGGGGAACAGCAGTACTAATATATACCAACCCCCTCCCCTGTCAAAAACGGCAGTTGGATTGCCAATAGCGGGATGCCTGCCTGTTCCATTGGCATTCCTACTATGTCCTTAATTTTCATTAAGTACTTTCCAAATTCTTTCTGGTAGGGGGTGGGGGAGACGTTCGGTCGTTTGTCTTGGTTGCCGCCGGATTTGCCGCCAGTACGGCGGCACCCGATCTCCCCCCTCGTTCATTTGGGCAAGTACTGGACAAGAGGACTTTGACGAAGGGTCAATTTTCACTGAAGAACTGTAAATATACCTGTCGAAAAGACAATGGCATACTGTGTTTAGTACGGTAATTGCACCACCATTTCTATATCTTTCTCCAGTGAAAGCTAAACATAGTGTCGGATTCGCAGTCTTTTGTATTCTCGTTCGAGTAGTACACAATGTTTAGCTTTTAGAGCAGCCACGGCCATGGGTCCGGTTCCGTAGAAAAGACAATACAGCAGCTTAGGTAGTTGCCTTTCGAGGAGCACTAAGAGCCAGGTTCGATATCCGATCTCATCAAAATTTTTCAACTAAAACTGTCCATGGTGTACCAGCACGATGGACACTTCTTGAAATGGTCTAGTTGCTGGGCTTGTCCCCCCCACCCCTACACCAATTAACCAATCCAAACCGTTTACATACGAGATACAACCCTTAAAATGTGTTAATAACTCAAATGGGGGATGAAAGCTCTCCAAGTCAAAATTAGAAACTACCGCTAACTCCTCTCGAGACAAGTAATAATAGGTGAACTCAAATGAGCTGAGAGCTATTTCAAGTGTCGATATATAGTGACCTATTGATCCCTATAGCCGTTGGGGAGTAGAGTTTACTAGCAAATTAAGAGGACGCTATACCTGACGATGCATTTTTTGCCACCCATAAGATTAACATTGCGAGTGGCGATTCATTTTCAAGGTTTACCCTTGGTTGGAAAGACACAAAATTTTGCCTGTACCTAGCCCTAACAATGTTCTATAGGGAGTGTTCGAAGCAAAGTTCCCAATTTCTCACTGGTTTCTTTTATTGCAACTGTTTTGCAAATGCTAGCATTGCATACCTCAAGAAAAGTGCTGTACCTCGAAAACCAATGAGAAATTGGGAAATCTGCTTCATACACTCCCTAGAACATTGTTAGGGCTAGGTACAGGCAAAATTTTGTGTCTTTCCAACCAAGGGTAAACCTTGAAAATGAATCGCCGCTCGCAATGTTAATCTTATGGGCGGCAAAAAAATGCATCGTCAGGTATAGCGTCCTCTTAAGAGGAATAAGGAGAGCCGGGACACTCCGGTTCGATCCCGATCCTACAAAAGTTTTTTCTTGTTGCCATTCACCTCTGAATTGTTCAGCATGTCTGTGAAATGTATATCGAGGCTGTGGTGGTTCGGAAGCAAGCTTTTTCCATTCTCTAATGGCACCGACCAAACCACAGCGGAAAAGTCACGCCGAGTTCGATGTCCAAAATGAATGAAATTTTTCCTAAACAATCCAAGATCGTTACGTCCGTTCATCAGTGGGGGCTTGCTATAAATACATTACAATGACTGTCTGTGGGATACTTTTGGCGACATTTGTCACATGAATCAAGAATCAATAATAGAGTGAAACTCTAACGCTAATTTATTTTTAAACGAGTTGTACCTATGCCCAATAAACTGCTAATATGTTTTTAAGTACAGACAACGTATGATCCGGACGACTCCAAGAATGGAAGTCTCGTTACTTGGTTGTTGAATTATTAAGTAAACGGTTGTTTGTATAGACTACCGGTGGGTTCCACGACCTTCAGTTAAATTTATCTGTAGGTTAGTGTGATGTTTAGCTTCTGGAGTTAATTCCCGGTGGTAAAATATAATATGTCTTCCTAACTTTTTTTTTTTTTTTTTTTTTTTTTTTTTACGTTTTGTTGACCTTGTCCCACCAAAAATAGGTGGAACTAAAGTATAAAACGCCTGGTTGTCCAGTTAAATTACAAATTTAGAAATTCCTCTAAACTATAAAAAACATTTTCAAGTAAATATGATTTTAGCAATTTTTTAAAAATCGTTAAACTTTCTTCAGATTTAATTTCAACCGGGAGAGCGTTATATAGACGAACACCTAAAATCGGAGGACTGTTCAAACGAAGGGAGGTAGCAAATTTGCCTACATGTATATTTGAACACGACCAAACGGCCAAAATTAACAGACCTTGGTGATTTCGGACAATTTTTTGTTGACAAAAATCACTCGACCGTAAAATCACCACACAGCCTGTAACTTTCGGCCGTTAAAAATTCATATTATATTTCAGAAAATTTAAGTATCCAACAGTTTCCTCAAAAAGTGTGCCAAAAAAACGTAAACAAATAGCGAATGTCAAAAATCCTGTTGACCAACTACGGCGCTGACAAAACTAAATTCACAGCTTGAGATGAAAACCACTGATCAATCCAATAAAAATAGCTCGGAGCGTGTAGAGAAGCAAGGTTGCGGTGCCCAGTGCTTGAAGCCCCTGCATTGCTCGCATACCGGTGCTGGTTCGAGTCCGAGCAGTGCCCTTATGCCACCAGTCTATTCCTAGCAGCCTATTGGTTCGGGAGCTCGTGGGGACAAACATGCGTGAAGGGCTTGACAATTTTCACCCTCCCAGCGGGATGCGGATTTGGTCCAGTTGTTCAAAAACCGTTTTCTTGCTGTTGGGGTCTGGGGCTTTTAGCCCCCAGAATTTTTTCAAAAATCAAAAAAGGGCCTTTTTTCTCGGGAGGGGCTTGATGGGTTTAAGTGATGGGAAATGGTGCGCAGTAACCCCCAGTCACTAGAAACACCAAAGCAAGAAGGTTTGTCCGGGGCTTTCCCCAAACAAGAAAGGTTCCAAAATCTCAAAAAGGGCCAAAAAAATCGGGAAAAGCTTGACGAAAAATTCCTTCACCGGGAGGTTCCCCATGATGGCCCGAGTCCAAAAAGCACTTTCTTGGTGTTGGGGCCCGGGGCTTACCCCTCCCAAGAAAGCCGTTTTTGGAAAATTTTCGATTTTCCACCTGAAAAGAGTGAAAAGGTTGATGGACAAAATCGGTCGCAAATGGTGCGGAGTAACCCCCATACACTAGAAACACCAAAGCAAGAAGGTTTGTCTGGGGCTTTCCCCCAACAAGAAAGGTTCCAAAATCTCAAAAAGGGCCAAAAAAATCTTGAAAAGCTTGATGAAAAATTCCTTCACTAGGAGGTTTCCCATGATCGCCCGAGTCCAAAAAACACTTTCTTGCTGTTGGGGTCCGGGGCTTTCCCCTCCCAAGAAAGCCTTTTTTGGAAAATTTATTTATTATTTTTGTCAATTTTTTTAAAAGTAAATCTCACGATTTCATATGGGTGACTGATAATAGTCACAGTTTGTACAGTACCTAGCATAGCCATATCCACGGGGGGGGGGGGGGGGGGGGAGGGAGGGAGGGGTTAATCCCTCCATGAACGGATAATTAACATGGTAATGCCAACGTGCAAACTGCAAGAGGTAACAGTAGTCTGCGGGTTATTTGCGAGGATGTGCTCTCTTGCCATTGAAAAGAAGTTGGACCTTGAATCGGTTTTAGAACACTCTTTGACGCCTTTACCTCTTTCACTTGCGAGTATTGATGGCACTATGGCAAAAACTAACAAGGCAGCACTTGTGGAACGGTTGGAAAAGTTTCATGCTAATGCTGAACCTCCTTCGTATTGTGACGTTGATGTTGTAGACGGTATGGTTTTCCTTCATTCCCTTCCCACAAGGAACTTGCCAGAAACCTTCGGCGAACTGGCCAGATATATCCTCACTAGACTATGCGCCACGAAAGCACCTCGAGTGGACATAGTATTCGACCAATACATCACACCTTCAGTGAAAGATTGTGAAAGGCAAAGAAGGGGAGACGCAGCAGAGGCAATCGACTATATCATACAAGGTCCGCATCAGAAGGCCCCCCGGGATCTTCAAAAAGCACTCCGAAATTCGAATTTAAAAAAATCGTTGGTCAACTATCTTGCGGAGGAGTGGAAGAAAGAGGAAAACCAGAAACTATTAGGCACGAAAATAGTTTACTTTACTCAGTAACAATAATGGTGCAGAAAACCAGGAAGTTTCTGAAATTAGGTGTGACCATGAAGAAGCCGACTCAAGGTTATTTCTTCATTGCTACCAAATATCTCAGTCGATGTCCCTCAAAAAGGACCTCCATTTTATGGTAAAAACAAACGACACCGATGTTGTCATAATCTTCATTATAAATATCGATCCTTCACGACACCAGTATTGGGTAGAATTCGGAACGGGTAGTAAAAAAAGAGTTCTGGACATCACCGGACTGGCGAAGAAACTGGGACTTAAAGTGAGCAAGGCCTTGGTTGGTTTTCATGCCTACACAGGGTGTGACGCAACAGCGGCATTTGTTGGAAAGGGGAAAGTACGGCCATACTCCCTTATGTTAAAAAAGGATGCATACCAGTCTGCATTCGCAGCCTTGGGCACATTAGTGGAGGTATCAAGTGAAACGAAAGACGCCGTAGAAGCCTTTACTTGTGAAATGTATAGCCAAAAATGCAAAAAGGTCAACGAGGCAAGAAAAAACTTATTCACTAAATATGCGAAGCCTGTAGGAGGGAAAGCTCCATTCGCCGCAATTAAAAACATACTACCATCCCAGTTCCCTCCATGCCAGAGCGTATTCTTCAATAAAATTCTGAGGAGTAATTACATTTCACATATCTGGCGGCACCCCCACCTCGACAATCCGAACAGGGAATTGTCCCCTAAAGAAAACGGGTGGGAACTGAAAAATGACCGCTTCAGTCCTCAGTGGAACTCGAAGCCTCCAGTTCCACAAGACCTGGAATTTCCCGAAGGAAGTGAGTCGGAAGAGGAGGGCGACGACGTTGAGGATGATTTTTCTGAATCATCTGACGGCTTGGATCATGACTCTGAATAAAAAAAAGTAAGTCACAAAATGCGGTGCTAAATAATAATAAATAACTCAAGCTGTAGAAAGAACGCAGGTTTGTAGAGTTTCTTAAAACACTACTGTAAGGAACCTGTCGCAATGTTGATTTTTTCTAATTTTTTGGTCAGTAAAAGTTGCCAGAATGTCCTCAGAAATTTAAGAAACGGCAAGAGCCGTTTTCACACCTACTTAGTCTTAAAAGTAGAACGTCAATTGGGTAAATTGTTGCATTGGTACCCATATCTATGTATGTGATAATGATAACTTTCCGTGATTTTTGTGACAATAAATTAGGAAAGTGCAATGAATTAACAAATATAGAAACTAATCATGTTGATAATTTAAAGGGTCATAACTAAGACTAACTACATACTTACAATATATTTTCACTTGCTTAGATATATAAGAAACCTCCTTTAGCTTAACCAATTTTTTGTTTGCGAAGCGCGACGGTGCTATTTAGATATATAATTACCAGTCGAAATGTGAAGATACACTTGTGGCAATAGGGGAAAGCCCCGGACAAACCTTCTTGCTGTGGTGTTTCCAGTGTCTGGGGGTTACTCCGCACCATTTGCGACCGTTTTTGACGATCAACCTTTTCAGGTGGAAAATCAAAAAATTTCCAAAAAATGCTTTCTTGGGAGGGGAAAGCCCCGGGCCCCAACAGCAAGAAAGTGTTTTTTGGACTCGGGCCATCATGGGGAACCTCCCGGTGAAGGAATTTTTCATCAAGCTTCTCCCGATTTTTTTGGCCCTTTTTGAGATTTTGGAACCTTTCTTGTTGGGGGAAAGCCCCAGACAAACCTTCTTGCTTTGGTGTTTCTAGTGTATGGGGGTTACTCCGCACCATTTGCGACCGATTTTGTCCATCAACCTTTTCACTCTTTTCAGGTGGAAAATCGAAAATTTTCCAAAAACGGCTTTCTTGGGAGGGGTAAGCCCCGGGCCCCAACACCAAGAAAGTGCTTTTTGGACTCGGGCCATCATGGGGAACCTCCCGGTGAAGGAATTTTTCGTCAAGCTTTTCCCGATTTTTTTGGCCCTTTTTGAGATTTTGGAACCTTTCTTGTTTGGGGAAAGCCCCGGACAAACCTTCTTGCTTTGGTGTTTCTAGTGACTGGGGGTTACTGCGCACCATTTCCCATCACTTAAACCCATCAAGCCCCTCCCGAGAAAAAAGGCCCTTTTTTGATTTTTGAAAAAATTCTGGGGGCTAAAAGCCCCAGACCCCAACAGCAAGAAAACGGTTTTTGAACAACTGGACCAAATCCGCATCCCGCTGGGAGGGTGAAAATTGTCAAGCCCTTCACGCATGTTTGTCCCCACGAGCTCCCGAACCATATGGCCCGTGGCCAATTAAGAATATGGCTAATTGTTGTATGGCTACACGCATGCATCGCTCTACATATTAACAAAGAGTTAGTCCGACAGCTCAGGTGTGACCGGGAGCAACACACGAGTGAGTACCAGCTGAGGGGGTAACCACTCCAGAGATTCCTTGAGATTCCATAAAGATTTCCAAAGATTCTCAACGATATTCATAGAAAAATAAACCCCGAAGGGGAAATCAGAGAATTCATCATCATCATCAGAGATTTCATGAAGATTTCAAATGATTCCCAACGAGATTCCTGGAGTGGATAACCCCCTCGCTAGATGGTTGCTTTTAGAGAGTCGGGTCACATCGGTTCGATCCCGACTCTATCAGAATTTTTCTGACCGGTATTCACCTCTGATATGTTCAGCATGTCAAGTGAAATGTATATGGTGGTTTGGAACCCACCTAAAACTGTAGGTCCCCATCATGTACTGGCTGGGAACAATATAGTATGTCTTCTTAACGTCCGAAGAAGTTATTTCAACATTCTGATGGTTCAACCACTGATGGTTACGAAGACTCACAACATGACATCCATGCATGCTTCCCGAAAAAAAAATCTGCTGGTACCGGGACTCGAACCCAGGACCCACTGATTACAACTCCTGAGTTTGACCCCAGGACCACGGAGAGCCGCAACAACATACTTAGGCTGGAATTCACTACTTTATAAAGTAATACCAGTGTGATTGAACTTGCCATAAGCTAAACATACGATAAGTAAAATCTATAGTACACTTTAGGGAAGTGGTGAAATCCACCATTAAAATGACATAGCAATATATTTCAGAACAAAAAAAATTGTCAAAAATTTTCTTGGAAAGCTGTATAATTGCAGGGAGTCCCTTAAGACTAAAAGGGCAGACCCACAAGTGGCCCGAGAATGGATTTCCTGACATCTTTCCAAGGAAAATGTTGGAAAACTTCCCTCCTTAAACGTAATATATCTTTTTAAGCTACACAGTCTAGGTACTTTGGAAGGACGCAATTGAAGCTACATCTTGGCAAAATTTTTTGAGTCTTCTCCAATAAGAAAAAAAAAATCAAAAAAATTCACGAGTCTTTAGACCGAACATACATACAGCATACAGCACACTTTCTGCGAGGATACTATTGGATATTTAAATGTTCTGAAATATAATATGTCTCTTTAACGGCCGAAATTAACAGGCGTCGAGTGATTTTCATCAAAAAAATATTATTATTATTATTAATATTATAGATTATCAAGCTGAAATTTCTATAAGAAAGTTAGTTTCCTGTGATAATATATATGATAGCAAGTTCTTTGTTTTGGTTTTCCCGTCGAGCATATATAAACGAACTCTCCCATGTCGCCTTAATAAGTCCCTCACAGCTCACAGGCTGTCTTGTCTATAATCTGCACTGTCTAAAGGGGGGACAAAAGAAGAAAAGCTTTGTTGCTGTCGGGTCTGCGTCGCGCCTTGGTCAGCAGGGGGATGTGCACGGGGGTTAATTGGTTACAATTACCTGATTACCTTCGGCCATCCGCAAATTACCCTCCCTTCCCGTTTTCTTCCCCTAACGCTACCCCTTGTCTCCCCCATACCCCCCGAAAGCGGTTTCTGCTTCATTTAACTCGTCGGGTCGGTCCCAAATTGCTACATAAGGGGTAGTCGAGGGGACAAGCTCAGCAACTAGACCATTTCAAGAATTATTCGTCGTGCTCAGCTGGCAGCACTACCAAATACCAGCTCCCCAGTCATCGTGTTAGTACTCGATAAGGACCTACAGTTTTAGGTGGGTTCCCGAGGGGATAACCACTCCAGAGATTCCTTGAGATTCCCTGAGATTTCATAAGGATTTCCAAAGATTCCCAACGATTTTCATAGAAAGATGAACCCCAAAGGGGTAACCACTCAAAAAAATTCCAAGATTCTCTGAGATTTTATAAAGATTTCCAATGATTCCCAACGAAATATCTGGAGTGGTTAACCCCTCGTGGGTTCCCAAACATCACAGCCTTGATATACATTTCAATTGACATGCCGACTAGAAAAACTTTTGGTAGGGACGGGATCGAACCCGTTTGACCCAGTGTTCCCCTAAGACGACTAACTAGACCACTCGGCTATCGAGGCTGTTGCGCGGAGGGGGTAAATGGGGGTTATATGAGACAGTCAAAAGGAAATGACAGTTATTTGAGGGGAGCGAGGAGGGGGTGGTTTCTAGTATTTCTCTCTTAACTAGTAGACAGAGTTTAGCAGTACAGTATATGCTTCAAATTTAAGTACAGGACAAAAAATATAGTCGGTGCATTACATATTTATGAACAAAATCAATACTGTCTGTCAAAAGCAATTTTTTTAAAAATTCACTCCAGAGAGTCAAGTGCAGCCCATATTTTCACTCACGTGAATTTCCATTGAAAAATTCACTATTTTTCCGTCAACTGCGTCAATCTACCTGAATATACTGCTTGGAACATATTTATAAGAACCTGTGTGGGGTGACATTCATGCTATACCAGCAAAAAATTGCTGGGACCGGGATTCGAACCCAGGACCTTAGACGTGAGTCTAGTGTTTTCCCGGGAGGCCGCTTAAAAGAACCATTTTATCTTCAAGGAAAGGCCAACTAAAACTGACCGAAGCCAAATGAACATTTGGGGTAACGTCTATGCTACCAACAGAAAATATTGCGAGTGTAGTGTTTCAGAAAAACTCTAAAAAGGAGCTAAGCTGTAATAAAATGAAATTAAGAAGTCTTAGGTGGCAACTTCACGCTCTCTTCAAGTAAACCATGTTACGAAAAATGTTAACTTTTTATTCAAGTCAGGTAGTGACAGCGTACCAACCAAACAATCAGTTTTGGAAAAGGTTGTGGGCCGAGCAAGCCGGTCTCAAACGTGACGTCAACTTTTGTTTACTCAGAAGAAAACCGACGGAACTACCCGATTGAAGAAGTTGTGGTGTGAACGGGCTAAGAATTCATGATTAAGATGGGTGGTTCGGACGGGCCCATCCCAGGGTTTTGTTATGCAGATCAGCCCTACCGACCTTTTCAACCCCCCACCACCCCCGGAGCCTTTTCGAGGGGTGGGCGTCTTTCCCATTGTTCAGGATACTTGCGGTCGGAGAAAAAATATGTTGACACGGTGTATTGTTCTCAGGGGAAGATGCGGAACCAAGTGAGAAAATGGGTTTTTCTGGTCCTCGAGCCGGTTTTGGAATCGTCGCTAAAATAATTGCGACATTGTCGGCGGGACTGCTAACAATTCAGGCCAGGGTGGCTATACCTTTCACTATATCCTCCCGATAGCACCCATATCTTACCGTTAGCCAGAGGGAGGATTATCCAGTGATCAACAGGAAAGAAATAATTTTGGACACCTAAACAGTCTTTTTTAGTGACAAAAACGACAGAAGTACACATGAAGAAACAGACGTGGCACGAGCTATCTAGTGCCACGACTGCTGCCAAAAATTAATAAAATTGACTTATTACTTATTACTGACACAGCGATGCCCAAGCTATGCACTTTTTCGGCAAGATCTGTACGACAAGGAACTGGTTAAAGGGCGTCGTGTTTGTTTACATTTCTTTCTGGGCATTCTAAGAGGATACTATAGGATATTTAAATGTTCTGAAATATAATATGTCTTTTTAACGGCCAAAATTAACAGGCTGTGTGGTGATTTTACGATAGATTTTAGACGTAAAATCACCACACAGCCTGTTAATTTCGACATATTATATTTCAGAACATTTAAATATCCAATAGTATCCTCATAAACTGTGCAGAAAAAACGTTAACAAATAGCGAACGTATGTTTGGTCCTAAAACGCCATCCTCTTCTTATAGGGGTGATGAGGGGTTGCGTGGAATAAGGGTGATAAATCTTGGTGGTGGACACCCCCTCCCCCATCAGCACAGCATTATGTAATGGCGATAGGCCTCGATGGTATCGCACGTTCCTGGAAAACCCGCCACACCCCTTTCTCTGTAAACAAAAAGGGGGAGTCTCCAGGGGGGGACGGGGATGGGGGGGGGTGACCTTCCCCACTGCAATACCAAACCACCCCAGAATGCAAATGCACTTCTTATCCTGCGACTGCTGAGGTAGGAGGGCACTGACCTATCAAGCAACAGGATCCAGGTTCTAGTCCCAACTTGGAGATATTTTTCTTGGAGAATCTTGCCTACCTAGACTTCACCGGCTGGAATAAAACTAAACTCTATAGAGTTTAGCTGAGGGTTGGGGGGGGGGGGGACAAGCCCAGCAACTAGACCGTTTCAAGAACTATCCATTGTGCTCAGCTGGCAGCACTACCAAATACCAGCTCCCCAGCCATCGAGTAAACGATGGGGACCTACAGTTTTAGGTGTGTTCCGAACCACCACAGCCTCAATATACATTTCACTTGACATGCTGAACATATCAGAGGTGAATGCCGAGCAGAAAAACTTTTTGGTAATAGGATCGGGATCGAACCGGTGTGACCCGGCTCTCACTGCTCCTCAAAAGACGACCATTTAGTCCACTCGGCTATCGAGGCTGTTCTCTATAGAGATAGGTCTATATCTATGATATGTTCAGTATCTCAAATAAAAATATCGAAGCTGCGGCGGTTACGAGAAGTCTGTCGGATAATTAAATGTTCTGAAACATAATATGTCTTTTTAACGTCATTACTCATGAGTAGGGATCGGATTCCTAGGTGCTAAAAACGCCAAAATAGGTTTTTCAAAACCCTATTTTAGGTTTTTATAATTCCAATTTAGGTTTTTGTATAGGTTCTAAAAAAAGCTTCGGTAATTCAAAATTTGATGTTATTTACAATGTACTGCAGTGCATAACAATGTATTTGTTAATATTTTCAACAGTAATCCGCCTTCGGTTGTCCTGCAACACATTTTTATATCTCGAGAACGACCTCTCCACGTCACAGCTGGTAAGAGGTGCGAATTTTAAACAAGCCAACATGTCAGGGTTCCATGATGGTGCCCTGGGGGGTAGCTGGACAAACTCACCCATCAAAATTTTACTCACCCCTACCATAGTCAGAGAACCCGGGTTTCTTCCCAAAATCCTCTGCATTTGGATCTCCCGAGAGGCACTCTCTTAAGAGGACGCTATACCTGACGATGCATTTTTTGCCGCCCATAAGATTAACATTGCGAGCGGCGATTCATTTTCAAGGTTTACCCTTGGTTGGAAAGACACAAAATTTCGCCTGTACCCAGCCCTAACAATGTTCTAGGGAGTGTTCGAAGCAGATTTCCCAATTTCTCACTGGTTTTCTTTTATTGCAACTGTTTTGCAAATGCTAGCATCGCATACCTCAAGAAAAGTGCTGTATCTCGAAAACCAGTAAAAAAAATGGGAAATCTGCTTCGAACACTCCCTAGAACATTGTTAGGGCTAGGTACAGGCAAAATTTTGAGTCTTTCCAACCAAGGGTAAACCTTGGAAATGAATCGCCGCTCGCAATGTTAATCTTATCGGCGGCAAAAAATGCACCGTCAGGTATAGCGGACCCTTCCTTTTACTTTAGTCATCGTAAAAAGGAAATTGTAAAGGCACACAAACTGCAAACACTTTAGGACAAGATCTGAATATAGAGTGAAGAGTGAGCCTAAGCCAGTACACCTGTCCTACCGCCACCGCCCGCCCGTTACGATCCGAAATTAGCCGATGTCAATAGTCGGCTAAGCATAGGAATTGACCTGAGTACATCTGTACCTGGGTAACAATAACAGGACCCTTGCAGGTAGTCCTAGGCCAAGGCTATTTACGGGGGTGAGTGACCTGTTACTTACACAATAGCTCTTTTCAAAATTAAAAATTAGCTTCATTTAACAAAAATTGTGAGAAAATTCTACTTTGATTTCTGAAAAGTGACATTTTGCTGATATTTAGATTTTAAAGTCAATATAGATAATGTTTAGGTTCTAAGGTCAATATAGGTAAGTTTAGGTTTTAAACGCGATTTAGGTTTTTTTAGGTGCTATAAAATTTGGAAGGGGGGTTACTGTGTTCATAAAACGTGTAAATCCGTTAAAAGCACTACCATAGCTAGCAAGGAACAAAATAGGTAAAAACCTAGAAATCCGATCCCTACTCATGAGGCTGTGTTGTTATTTTACGATCGAGTGATTTTTGACACCAAAAAAATTGTCCAAAATTAACCGATCGTGAAATCACTACATAGCCTCAATCTCATGAGTAACGACACTAATGACGTTAAAAAGACATATTATACTTCAGAATATTTCAATATCCAATATTTTTCTCACAAAGTTTGAAATCGGAACTAAAAAAAATAGCGAATGTATGGTGGCTCTTAATACTGAGCTCTTATAAGATTGGAGTCTCTCATAAAAGCACGAAAACCAGGTCCCTCCTTTGAAATTTACCTAGGTACATATTGCATGAAAGGGAACAAAAGATGATATTAATTTCGTGAGTCTGCTGAGAGCATTATCCTATAGCGTAAGGAGGAAAATTTTATCAAGATGCGCAGCCTTAAACAGGCGGAAGAGTCATAAAAGCTATATTACCCTATATGAAAGTAACATGAGGATCAGCCACTGCTTGTGCATGAAATTAAATAGTTGCCCCCCGCTAGAGAATGTTAAGAGTTTACACACAATCGAGAAACACGTGGCAGCAGAATGATTTTTTTCCCACTGTTCTGAATTATAATATGTCTTTTTAATGTCCGAAATCAACAGGCTATATTGGGATTTTAGGATAAAGTAATTTTGGACAAATTTTACTCGATCGTAAAATCTGCACATTTTATGAGGAAACTATTGGATACTTAAATGTTCTGAAATATAATATACCTTTTTAAAGGCATAAATTAACACGCTATATTGAGATTTTACAATCGTTTATTTGACAAATATCACAATATAGCCTGCTAATTTCGACCGTTAAAGACACATTACATTTCAGAACATTGAATTATCCAATAGTATCCTCATAAAATATTTAGAAAAAAACGTAAACAAACACAAATGCGTAATTGTAACGGTGGTTCACACAAGAACGAGAAATGAGACTGGCATGTAATCCCAAAAATACAAAAAAATTGTGCGATTTGTTGGTAACAACAAAAAAAAACAGGGTATTAAAAAAATTGGTCAGGTTGCCCCCCCCCCCCCCCCCCCTGAAAATATTCCTGCTGGCGCCCATGGTGACTGGTGAAGTAAAAGTTTGGCTGTAGCTAAATACGTAGTTTTATCAATGTAAATAAACGAAAATGAGCCCTCTCGGAAACTGCAGGTTTATAGAGCCGAAAGTCCGAGTGTGTTTGCTCGGACTTTTTAGCATAAAAAAACGGAGAGAACTGTGGTAGTTCCCGGGAAAAGGGGTTTGTTTACTCGGTTGGGGCTCGCCCTTCGCAGATACCAATTCTATCTCGCAAAACTCCACAACACAACAGTAAACAGACAAAGTGTGCTCAGGAGTTAGGAGTTGCCCGCTAGTTCAGCGTTTGCCTCCAAACTTATGGAATGCCCTGAGCTCCCCCACCGCTGTCACTTTTGGGGCCAATTCTATGGGCGAAAGTCAGAGTTCTCATTCAATATTCCTTTCGCTTCCGTGACTGTGCGACAAATTCAGAGTTTCCCTGCCTTGGACGCGTCCAGGACGCCCGTTCTGGCCAGTTCGCATCCCCGGACGCATGGTTACTGGGCATGGATGGCAATGTCTTGGGGGCACCCGCCGCCGCCTCAAAGTTGCCATTCAACTATGAAAGAAGTGCTCTTGTGTTTGCACAAGGAATCTTCTGCGGCTATGACGGAACCTAACGGCCTTCTAAAAAATTTACTGCAAAATAAATTTCCAATTCCAGCTGTTACTCCAATCGGTACCTCGTACATTTTTCTACCTATAATATCAGTACAAAGAAACAACGATAGGTACGAAAAAAAAAAAAAAAAATTAACCGGTCGGGATACGAACCTGGGTTTATCGGTATACCCAACCGGACGCCTAACCACCTCGGTCAACCCCTTCACCGCATATTTATCTGGCTCACCCGAAACCCTGCTACCCCTAACAATCAGACAATTTCCCCAAACAACAATATGCGTAAAGGCTCTGTCTGACAGACCCCCCTCAAGAGAACAATAACTCCAAGGGGAGGGAGAATTGCAATATCCTCATGTACAACTGGGCATTATATCTCCCCCCCTTCCCCGTACCTACCCCTTCTGTCCTGCGGGCTTCGAACCACCGGACCGTGCCGTTATCGGACCCCTCGTCCGACCTGCAACTACTACCCCTATATCTTATTTTTTTTAGCGACTCTGAAATATATTACAGCGACCCCTTCGGAAAATTTACTTCAAATTTCTGTCCAGTACTCTTTTGTTTCTTTCTCGCAGTGTCTCACGTAAGTTAATAGGCCATGGGAGAGGTCATATTTATTTAAGCTAAACCTGAACCAAAACAAAGCGATTTTCTCATGTTATGATCAAAACTAGCCTCCTTATTGCAGTAAACACATGCAAGGTACTTTGTCAATTCTTTTAAGAACATAAAGTAAGAAAAAATTCATTCAAAGGACTTTTGGTTACTTCATAGTGTTTGAATTACCAAACTTCATAATAAAGAATGTTTACTTATTACTTTTTATGTTCTTAAAAAAATTGAATAGCGATTTACGATATTTTTATTTCAAAACTAGGTAGGTCCCTACGATAATATGAGAAAAAGTGCTTTGCTTTGTTTCAGGTGAACATAATTAACATCACCTCTCCTATGTCGTGTTAAGAGTTTCCTAGAAAAAGCGTCACTAGAAACCATACTGGCGGCATTTAAAAAAAAAACCCCATATATCGATTTAAGACTCCAAATCTGCCTCACTTATCGAACGATACATCCGACACGTACCTCGTTGATGTGTTTATACGTCTTGATGAGGTCGACGGAGAGTTTCCTGAGCGGAGCTGCAGCAGGATCGCGGAAATGCTGCGGGATGCGTGCCTGCATGGCCTGAATATCCGCAGGCTCCCGCAGGGTATCCAGCTGCTCCTCCGCAACCAGCCGCCCATACAGCGGTCCATACTGCGTCCGCACCTGCCCACCTGCAAAAACAAAAACAACCGGTAAATAACACAACTTACAAGAACAACACGGGGTGTTTTTTTTAGTCGATCATTTTTTTATCCAATTTTTTCCACGACACCTAATAATAACATCAGTGGGAGAACACTACTGAGGTCCTGGGTTCGAATCCCTGTATAGCAGTAATTTTCTCTTGGTAGCAAATGGACGTCACACCAAATATAGTTGCTTTAATTAACTAGGATGGCTTCAGTTTTTACTTGGAGTGTCAGTATACTCTCTATTACGAGGGAACACTATACAGTCTCTTGCCTCTGTATAACGAACTCTCTTCATAGTGGGTGAATTTAAGTCTCAGTGGTCTCTTGCGATCACTATAGAGACACGATTGTACAAATATGTATACCTGAATATGCCTATGGAGAATAACCCCGTTATGACATCAACAGTACCTATAGAGCGGTTCAAAAAAATGAAACTAATTCACAAACTTGCGTCTGATCCAAACGTCCAAAAAGGGAAATCAAGGAAAAGTAGGGAAATTCAAAAAGGACCCACAAGATAGGGTCCTGCACTGCGACATTGCGACTTCTTACTGGTACCTGCCACTGTCACACAAAGCATGCAACCCTAATGTTGCCTCATTTGCCCAAACTGACGTCCCCCCCCCCCAAATGTAATTCAGCCTTTTTCAAAATAAAAACGGAAAGGGAAACTTGACTCCGAGTGATCTAGATTCTGGTTGATTATCTTTAGGGGAACAGCGAGTGCCGAGCCTCGCCAGTTCGATCCCGATCCTACCGAAAGTTTTCTGATCAGCATTCACAGCCACCCCTCTACATACTATATCTGACTTGTGGCGGACAAGGTCCTCCATCCATCCAATATACATCGGTAGGCAAACATCCCAAAAAATCTCAAGAAGTAGGGAATTGATACAGGGTTCCCTTCGTTCGTAGCTCAAAGTCCCACCACTAAGTTAAGGGTCCGCTATACCTGACGGTGCATTTTTTGCCGCCCAAAAGATTAACATTGCGAGCGGCGATTCATTTTCAAGGTTTACCCTTGGTTGGAAAGACACAAAATTTTGCCTGTACCTAGCCATAACAATGTTCTAGGTCGTGTTCGAAGCAGATTTCCCATTTTTTTACTAGTTTTCGAGATACAGCACTTTTCTTGAGGTATGCGATGCTAGCATTTGCAAAACAGTTGCAATAAAAGAAACCAGTGAGAAATTGGGAAATCTGCTTCGAACACTCCCTAGAACATTGTTATATAGGGCTAGGTACAGGCAAAATTTTGTGTCTTTCCAACCAAGGGTAAACCTTGAAAACGAATCGCCGCTCGCAATGTTAATCTTATGGGCGGCAAAAAATGCATCGTCAGGTATAGCGTCCACTTAATTCGGATATGAGGTAGTAAAACCAGCCAACCCCTAGTTCAGTCCGCAATTCGTCATCCCTAACAGGAAAATTAGCATGGAAAATGGCACTTGAGCTAGGTTAAAGCATGTAGTTTCCAGAACAGCAAGGACGTATGTTACCATTAGACGGAAGGACTGCCACATGAGAGAACGCCCGAACGGCTGAACGGGCCAATAAACTCAATATACATTCCCCTTTGAATCCACCGTTAGGCGACGCCATATCTCACAACTTCGCGCGAGATTCAAATGTGAATGCTAGAGCTTCTTTATTTCTAGTACGCTCACAATGTTCCGTTGGGATTTCCATGTTATATTTTTTTAACCTTGGTTGGGAAGTTCAGGTGCATCTAGTCTATAAGAAATAACTAATACCCTATAGCCCTAGATTCTAGTGTTTTTGACAATTCCACAGTGTACCTGAAAGTCACCGAATTATGGTGTTTCGGGTGGCAGATTTCGTAATTTCGAGAAACAACACCTGAGCCTCCAAAATTCGAATGGACGGGTGTTCTCGGGCACCTAGTACCTATCTCAGTGCATGGAATGGAGAGGGTATAGGAACTTCAGAATGCGACCACTATGTGAGAATGACACCACTTTTGGAATTGCCTTCTATGTAGGAATGACACCACTTTTGGAATGGCCTTCTATGTAGGAATGACACCACTGTTAGAATGACCTCGTATGTAAGAGTGACACCTCAATGTAAGAATGACCTCATATGTGACAACGACACCCACTATGTGAGAATGACACCACTTTGAACATGGCCACTGTATGAGAATGACACCACAATGTGAGAATTTCGGACAGCTCGTGGAGAGTATTAGGGGGATGATTACTTGATGCATGCAGGTCACGACCCTTCGGCACAGTACGTGACATCAGGGACCGCTGCGACCACTGCCCACTGGCGCGACAACTCCGACCGGACTTTCTATATACTGGGGCACCTACATCAGGGAGACACGAAAATTTGTCTCTAAAAAAAGTCGCAATACCTACCGAATTTCGACCTACAACTGTTAAGCTCACAGAATATGCCGGAATGTAGCCAATGATATTTCTGGGATATTTCTAGAATATAATATTAAGAGGAAGCTATACCTGACGATGCATTTTTTGCCGCCCGTAAGATTAACATTGCGAGCGGCGATTGATTTTCAAGGTTTACCCTTGGTTGGAAAGACACAAAATTTTGCCTGTACCTAGCCCTAACAATGTACTAGGGAGTGTTCGAAGCATATTTCCCAATTTCTCACTGGTTTCTTTTCTTGCAACTGTTTTGCAAATGCTAGCATCGCATACCTCAAGAAAAGTGCTGTATCTCGAAAACCAGTAAAAAAATGGGGAATCTGCTTCGAACACGACCTAGAACATTGTTAGGGCTAGGTACAGGCAACATTTTGTGTCTTTCCAACCAAGGGTAAACCTTGAAAATGAATCGCCGCTCGCAATGGTAATCTTATGGGCGGCAAAAAATGCACCGTCAGGTATAGCGGACCCTTAACGTCAGAAACTACAGAAGTTTTGACGCCCGCAACTAGACCATTTCAAGGCTTATCCATCATCTGGCAGTACTACCAAACCCCACCCATCGTGTTAGTATATACACGATGGGGGCCTACAGTTTTAGGTGGGTTCCGAACACCACAGCCTCGATAAACATTTCACTTAACCCGACGAACACATCAGAGGGGAATGCCGTGCTGAAAAACTTTGGCAGGACCGAGATTGGTGTGACCTGGCCCTAAAGACCTGTCGAGGCTGTTTACAGCTCGTCACCGACAAAGTAACAAACGAAACCAAAAAATCCCACAGAATTAATAAAAACACTGGGCTTCGAACCTTTACCTCTGAAGGTTCTTCTTCTTTATCTGTTTTCTGCGAGTTTTCTACCTAATGAGACAGCTTAGCCCCTCCCGGGTAGAATAAAATATATACCCACTCAAAAACTTTTAAATCTCCCTCCTACATTTCCCTCGTTTGTTTTTCTGCCCTTTGCCTTTTTGATTCTACTCAGAACGGTTATGTACTCTTCACTGAACTGAAAACTACTCCAGTAATTAATAATTAGTAACTGATTATCCAGTAAAAACAGTAAAATTAGTTAAAGGTCAGGATACTGAATCTCAATTCGGTTCTCCTATACATCCAGCTCTCCAGAGTGTACCCTAAATTTATTAATTAATGCTAACCCCAAAACAAACAAAAAATACTGGAACCTGGTTTCGAACCCAGGTCCTTCCCGTTACAAGTCAGAAGAATCTCAGACCGTTTACATTTCTCAGATCTATTGTACCATCCTCAGCCACAAAAGTCCGGATGGTTCATCACTCCCGAAGAAACCAATCCCTCTGCAGTTTTTCCACGCCATGGCTATGATCACTCCCTGGGAGAATTTATTCGGCCTAGTCCCTGGTGTGTGTTCTGTAGCCATGGGGTTATCAAGGGTTCCAGGCAGACTTTGATGGAGACCTACAGTTTAAGATGGGCTCCAAACCACCACTGTTCCATTATCCACAACCCAATATAAATGGAAAATCTATAACAGGAAAAATCTGGGCCCTTCGGAGTTCGAACTCGAGTTCGACTCGTCACCAGTTCGACATAACCACTAGGCAGTCATACCGTCCACCTAGCTGCGCCTCGCCTCGCCACCATCCAACTCCGTGCTATTAAAAAAATCTAGCCGCGGCGCGTCTAGATCGACGGCGATCTTTACACAGCTATCGTGGGCGGGCTACCTTTTACTCATAGATAATGTAATTTCCAGGTGCACAGCATAATAAATTACAGGTTGGGATGAGCTAGGGTTGAAAGGTTGAAGCACGCTATACCTCATGTACCTAAATCTTACAATCTTGGGAGGAGGAGGGGGGGGGGGGGTATTTTCCCTGCGGTCAGCGAAAATGTCCAATGAATCAGCGATCAGTGTATACCTCATTTTCGATCTCCAACCCTCTCAAAATTTACGACGTCTACAGCTTACTGTATCCGCACTGTCCAGCTGCATCATACCTTTCTACTCCATCTTAACCAAGGGAAGAAAAAGGAGAGGAGAATAATCGCTAACAAACCATTCTTTTTTTAAAAAGTCAATGAAATGTTTTCTTGCAATGAGAACCGACCTTAATTGCTATATAGCGAGCAGATTTACATGGTTAATTGACGGTCGTTATAGAGAGAAATTTCATTGTCATTAAATGTCTCTCAAAAGTTCAAAAACCTAACGAGTGTAACGTGAAACCTGATGTTGGGCGTTGAAACCCCGTCTTTTCCTTTCGCTCAAACAACACAAAACGTTTCCCCTTTTCTGCAGCCCCTCATTTGCCCCCACAACAAACTCAGGCACACATCAACAAAGGCGCACAAAGGAAAAGTGAGCACGAGGGGGGGAAAGAAGGGAGAATGTGCAAGCGGCGTAGAATAACAGCGCCCCCCCCCCCCCCCAGCTGCCAATGGGGAGGGGGGGGGGGGGGTTAGGCCTGCACCACTGTGGAGGATCGCCGGCTGTGTGACGTCACACTTTGGTTGTCATGGTTACAGCCTCTAGCCCGTCTGCCAGTGCCTGTTTCTTCACATGGGTCCCGAGCCCGACAACGAGCAGTCGCGTACATCCGCAATGACCAACCCTCAAGTCAGTAGAGGGGGGACAAGCCCAGAAACTAGACCATTTCAAGAACTATCCATTAGCACTATCAAATACCAGCTCCCTAGCCATCGAGTTAGTACACGATGGGGACCTACAGTTTTAGGTGGGTTCCGAACCACCACAGCCTCGATATACATTACACTTGACACGCTGAACATATCAGAGGTGAATGCCAATCAGAAAAACTTGGATAGGATCCGGATTGAACCGGTGTGACCCGGCTCAGGCTACTCGATGAACAGGAGTACTCGCGCCCATATTATAACTTCAGAACATTTCAATATCCAATAGTATCATCATAAAATGCGCAGAAAAAAAACGTAAACAAACACGACTGGCCTTAACCTCCTCATCGAATGTCCACTTCTGCACCTGTATAGGTCACTGACCCCGATGGATTTCAAGGTCGTGACGTCATCGACCATTCATCTCTGGATCGTCGATTGTCTGGTGAAAGACTTTTAGCCAGGAATGCAGTATTCTGGAATGCGCCATAAGCTAAGCAGAGAAACACCTGTTTAGGTATGCCTCAGCCTCCCGCATGTCTGAGCTGGACCTAACTGTACGGTATTGATTATTCTGTACCTAGGTTGCTTTTCAAGTAACTCCCGCCAACAGAGTGGTCTAGCAAGATAGTCAGCACCGGTTCGATCCCGATCCTACCGAAAAATTTCCGATCGGCATTCACCTTTGATATGTTCAGAACCTCAAGAGAAGTGTATATCGAGGCTGTGGTGGCTCAAAACCCACCCACAACTGTAGGCTAGTGGTTGTTAGCGCTGCCAGCTGAGCTGTTACATAGATCAGAGTCTCTAGATTTGAACAGACACCAGGATTACGATGAAGGAAACATACGGAGATTCTTTTTACATGGGAGTAAACATTCGAAATAAAATGAGTACCGTTCGAAATTGATGAAATTCTAAAGCTGGGTTGTCGAATGATCTGCCAAGGATGAGGACGTAAATCCGCTAATATTCTCTTTTACATATTAATTCAAAAAAAAAAAAAAAAAAAAAAAAAAAAAAAAAAAAAAAAAAAAAAATTGACATACCAGTTAAAATAAATTTTTAGCCTCTATAGTCTATAGAGATGGAACTAATGTTCCCACTCCCTATAACGAGCAAACTATAGGGAGCCAATTGACCTTGACGGTCGTTATAAAGAGACAGTACTATACATTAATCTGACGAGGAACTTTACTTTACCAAGTTTAACTTAAGTCTGAGCACACAATGCTATTTGTTGACGTTTTTTTTGGTAAATTTTCTGAGGAAATTGTTTGGTAATCATTTAGTCTTATGCGAGGGGTTAACCGCTCCAGAGATTGCAAGGAGATTTCCAAAGATTTCCTTAGATTCGTAGAAAGATGCACCCCGAAGGGTTAACTACTCCAGCAGGTGTATTCCCTTTCTCTAACGCCACCAAAACCCACTCAACTTACGCCTTCAAACTCCCTATACGCTCAAATGGTATTCCCGAACGCTTATGGTGGGTTATTGAGTGGGTTTTGAACGCCCTTTCAAGGCGGTAGAACTCACCACCCCTTCCCATTGGTGCAAAGTCAACTTGAGTGGGTTTTTGAGCGGATTTAATAGAAAGTGTACTTGAAAATGAGAATATATCTATTTTTTTGGTGGAAAAATGAAAGTTTCTTTACACTTGCAATGAAAGAAGTACACTTCGTTTTGCTTTTGTTTGAGTTTGGTTTTTTGAAAAAAGCGGCAAATTTTAAATTTTTTCACGACCATTCAATTTTAATATTATTATCTTATCTTCTACTCATTTTATCTTGAATAATTAAACATTTTAATAGAAAAATATAAAATAACCAAATAAGGTTATGAAAGCTTACCATCTTTTACTTTCACAAATTTTAAACTGAAATCCATACATTTTATGTTCTTTGAAATTAAATAAAGGTATTACTGAAACATTTCTTACATTAAATCTAGCAAGTGTTACATATTTAACACCTAAAACTAAATTTGAAGTTCAATATTAACAAGAATCCGGTAAAAATGGATTAATATTGTTGTTGTTTCGGTCTGTCTACTGCTTTAACGCCAAGTTTTCAAAGTTGCGACAAATTTCCCTTGTTTTGTTTGCGCCTGGCGGTAGGAGATAGCGCCGACGAAAAGCGTAAAAGTAAGCGGAATACGGGAATTGCTGAAGCGAGTTCTAAGTGGCGTAGAAATAGCGGTTGCGAGTTATCGCCTGCTAAAAGCGTTCCCAACGGGAATACACCTGCTGGAGTGGTTAACCCCTCGATCTTATGTCTTCTTACAGTAAGGAACTAGGTAAATAAATTGTGATTTCGTAAAGTTAGTCTTCAACGTAAAAAGACATAGGTATTATACTTCAGAACAAAGGGGAATCAACAGTTTACTCGAAATACTGTCGTTAGGAAAAGCGGCGAATTTTCTTATTTCAAAATATTACAAATTACAGAACTGTTATTCATCTGGAAACGTTTATTTCAGTTTCTGAGGACAACTGATTACTTTGCAAGATAACCGAGGCGGTTCCAGACAAAGGATCCAGGGAGAAAAAATCCCAAGTGAGGAGAAAAGAGAGGTTTTCCAACTAAATAGACAAAGCGAAGGGGATAACATGGATTTCATACAAAACGAACAAACGACAAGGAAATCGTCTTAAACAGTCGACCAGACAATCAAAGCTCTTATTCAACTAATTACCTATAGCAAAAACAATATTATTCCGTGAGGAAAACAGGGAAAGAGATAAGTGTACAAGGAGAGAAATGAATTTCCCCAGTGGGATAACACTCAAAAGGAGGAAAGGTTGCGACTACGGCCGCATTTCACTTTCCCGCAGCTGTATTGTTTTGCGTCAAAAGTTCTAACATTTCTCCCTATTCATCGTGTTAGTAAACGCTGGGGACCTATAGTTTCAGGTGGTCGATCAACTGAACATAGCACAGGTGAATACTGATAAGAAAAAGTTTTCGGTAGGATCGGGATCGAACCGGTGTGGTCTTTAAGCCTGAAGGTACCTGGAGACAATAATACATGAAGGAAAATTTCAAGCAGGGACTGTTTTCTCCCCAAATGTCTTATCCGTTACCATGGCGATTTTGTTTCGTTAATATGCAACTACTAGCCTAAACTGGCTGTTAACTCGGTTAACAGTTATATTCCCGTTATGCTCCGGTTAAAACAGACTTTAACGGAGGTGTAACTGAGGAGTGATCCAACCTAAAAGTATGTACTATGATGGAATCAACTCTAGCTCAGACCCGTCTCTATTACCCTAAGAAGACAGATACTTATTTGAGAAAGAAACAGTGTCCTTGTCTTCTTAATAACAGGCTAAGAAGAATGATGGAGTGTTTAAGCAAACTGTTGTTACACTGGGCACTGGGCCATCTTACAAAGTTAACCGTTTTTTTTTTTTTTTTGTAAGGTGACCCTATCAGACCCTCCTCTTATACAGTAGGACCCTCTTCTTAGCATTTTATTTGAAAAGACAAGAACACTGTTTCTTTCTCAAACAAAGTGTCTGTCTTCTTAGGATAATAGAGACAGGTCTGAGCTTAAGTTGGTGCCATCATAGTGCCAGGGTAAGAATAACTGAAGACGCTAAATTTTTGTAACTTCTTCTTGATGTTTTTATTCGGAGCGAGAAAGGAACAAGAGAGTAATAAAGGGTCCGACAATGGTCGCACTTGACTTTCTCGCCCCATATGATTTTTTTTTAGTTTTTTAAATTTTTTTGCGGGCGTAATTTTCCCTCAATCCAAAATCGGTTGACCCACGAGCATCTATCTGAGATCACTCATACCAAATTTTATGGCTGTCATTCTATTACTGTAGTCCCAAATGCGTCCCGACCATTCAAAAACGTGGTTTCTCATTTTCAACACTTTTTTGACAAAAACGGCTGTAATTTCGAAGATAAAAAAATTCTGTTGGACAAATGTGTAAGTTCTACACAAATTTACCAAATTTCATGACAATCGGTCAATAAATGTGAATGGCGCCGAAACAATCGAACTTTGGTCCAGAACGGCCGTAATTTTCAACTTATTCAATTTTAGTTGCAAATGACCTCGAAGCATCTATTTGTCAACACACTTACCAATTTTCAGTGTTATAGATATAGAAGTGTACCGTCGCGTCGGCGCTTGTCCGACTAACCAAAAACACGATTTTTGAATTATTTTGGCGGTTTTTTGGCAACAGCGGCCGCAATCAAAAAATCCTTGAAAATGCCCCTCGGCAGTGATTTTAGACAGGTCCATACCAAATTTCATCAAAATCGGATGAACGGTATAGGCTCTAGAGCAGGGAACGGACGGACAGACTTTTTCCAGAAACCACTTTTTTTGGACTCAGGGGACCCCCAGGATCATGGGAAACCCAAAATCTCAATTTCGAAATTTTGCACGAAAACAATACTTTCTCGCCATATATGGCTAGCGAGAAAGTAAAAACGAGAGAAAGAAGAGCTAGGAAAGGGGAAACAACAACATGCAGCGGTAAGTGCAGACTGATGTTCCCTACAGCTATTTCCACCCCAACCTAATGCTAATACTATCCTTCCAATTGGCAAAAATTATCCACGAGATTGGTCTTTTAATCGAAGGATCCTTATGTTACTAAGTGTGGATTTAACCAGTTCCCAAAGTCTCCTATAGTCTATAGTGTCTCCTAAAAGTTCACTTTAGTGTTATCCTCCAGCCTGCCGACAGCGAACTTATCATAATGTTAGCTAAAGTGGACTTTTAGTGTTTTAGTGTTTTCGGATACTTTTTTGGGAAGGAACTTATGAAAACGACAGTAAATATTATAGCCTCGTCTGAGGAAACCGCTGTGTATTCAATTGTTCTCAAATAAAATGTGTCTTTTACAATTTTCTTCAAATTTTTTATTAACAAAAATAACTCAATCGATTTGAACAATACAACTCCAATAAATGCAACACTGGAACTAACTAGTAATGGGGACTCTTGAAAAGTATGATTCGAAGACTCCAAGTGTGCCCAACTAGCATTAGAATGCAGTAAATAAGAAGCTGGATGTATAGGAGAACCCAAAAAAAATTGTATGTAGGTATAGATATATTATGTGAGGACCATAAAGGAACTAACCAGTAGGATGTAGTAGTAAGAAGCTGGATGTATACGAGAACCCAAAAAAAATTGTATGTAGGTATAGATATATTATGTGAGGACCATAAAGGAACTAACCAGTAGGATGTAGTAGTAAGAAGCTGGATGTATACGAGAACCCCCAAAAAAAATTTATGCATGTATGTGTAGACGGGAAAATGTGGAACTATACACGGGGTAGATCAGCAATACCCATTGGAGGTAGACGAATGATAGGTTGGGAAGAGGGGAGACAATAGCTCAGCGTGTTAATCAGGCGGCGCGCCATTGGCAGCCCGTGCAGGAATTTCTGCTCATTTGCAAAATGGGGGGAGGAAGGCTCTTGTCTTATTTTAATGAAGACTCGACTGCTCCAGCACTATCCTTACAAGAGCCCTCTGATTGGAATGAAATTTTCAGACAGTCGTTACGACGGGACGGGTCAAAAGGTCCGAAAGAGGTCAGGAACCTCTGACAAAACTGACAAAAAGTGACGGGTTCTAGATAAGGTTGTGCCATGCATGTGGTAAACCTGCCCCTCGAGGGTTCAAAAGGAAGATAAGAGTTTTCCCCCAGCTGGTGAAGGTCACGCACCCATCACAGGCACAGGACCGGAGAAAATCCACTAGGAAAAAATTTGCTTTCAACCGGGAGAGCGTTGCACAGACGACTGTTCGAACGAAGGGAGGTAGCAAATTTGCCTAAATGTATATTTGAACACGACCGAGTTTTATAAGAGTGAAAGTTCGAATTAAGAGGGGTTCCGAATGTTCGCGAACGAATAATAATATCTGATAAATAAAATCACAAGAAGCAGGGAGAATAAAGAATTTCTGAAGAAGTGACCTGCAAAAGTATGCGGCGGCACTTTAGCCATGGAGCTATAGCCAGCCTAGCGGGATGCAGGATCCCACCTTCACCAGGAAAAACAAGAGGAGAGACTGTTTTTTACAAACTTTATATTCCAGAACAACAATTTTTAACGCTTTAAAACGAGGCTAAAATTCGAAATCCCATTTTCGTCAACTCGTATTCACCCCATTCCGTCGCAGGTGGAGGGAAATTCAAAATTCCTGTACACAGGGAATGCAGGTGTTTAGCAGACATAGCAGTGTTGACGCAACGTCCCCCCCCCACCTCTCTACTTCCTTCCTGTCAATCCCGAAACCTTGACTGCTCCCCCCCCCCCCCCCTGATATCAGCGCCTATTGTTGATGCTCAGTCTCAAGAATTCCTGAATCAGTGATGAACAACATATCGAATGTTGAGGAACGTCTCAATACCTTATCATTTAAAGAAAACTAGCACGATATTTTGAGTGTCTATTCTGGATCATTGGTCGTTCCTATAAGGCTAAAATATATAGGTAAAACTACATCACTGAGTCGTTATCTCGTCCTTAACTCTGCGTTAACAGAACCGGAATAGATCTGCAGGAGGGGCCAAGGCCTAGTGGTGTACACTCCAGACAGTCACGTTTTCCCCCAGCCGGTGAATGCCAGGTACCCATCAGTAACTAACATCAGCCCAAAAACAAAAGGTTTCTAAAAACCTATCCCATAATACAGACGAATACAGACTTCCAAAATATCTTTCATCGCTAGACCTAAGATCAGGAAGCTTACAGGGTATCCATTCAAATCTGCAAAAAGAAGTAGACTGTAGCGCCTATGTTGCACTTACGTATAACGTGGCCGGAGACTTAAATAGCCACCCGGAACGCATCCGGAAAAAAAACGAAACCACATCCGCACTGTGGCTGGAGGCCGCAGGGAAATACATTACACTCCCCCCAATGACCAAAAAATTATGTCCCCACGAGGGGCCGCAGCACAAATTCCCCATCAACCAGATTGGAACCTTTTTCATGGTTTTCAAAAATGGGAAAATAGGTAATTACCTATTATTGTTCCTAATTTGATAATTTGAAATAACCTTCTTCTGTATTAATTCGGACTTCGACTCATTTTTGGGGTCTATCGATTCGTGATAAAGGGCGACCACACAATCGTGATTACGTACGATTTTTTTCAGCCCAGTTTTTGAGGACATTGTTGGCTATTTATGTTCTGAAATATAATGTGTCTTTTAACGTCAGTAATAAACTGGCTCCGTGGTGGTTTTGCGACCGAATGATACTGGACAAAAGTTTTATTGACAAAATCACTCGATCGTAATCACAACATAGCTCGTTAATTTCGGTCGTCAGAAAGACATTATATTTCAGAACATTTAAATATCCCACGGTGTCCTAAACAAATTTCCTGAAAAAACGTAAACAAATAGCAAATGTCACACAATAGAAGGGCCATGGCCCATCGGAAGTACTCATACCTCCAATGAGTACCTATAGTTTCAGGCGGGTCGAACCACCATATCACATTTGAGATGCTAAGGGTGCGTCCCGCCATGTCCAGCTAAAATTTAACTGGAGATTAACTCAAAAGTTAAATTTAACATGGTAAACATAGGACAAAATCTACAGTTTAATTTTAACTGGGCATGGTGGGACGCACCCTAAAGATACCAGAGGTGAATGACAACCACCTGAACCATTCATCTATCGACTACAAAAAATGAAAAGGAGACTAGGACTCAGGTCCAAGAACAATGAACGTCATTTCTTTTTCTCACATCGTGGATCCCAAGTGCTCTGCCACTGAATGAAAGAATAATGTAAGGATTTTGGGGGGCAATAGAGAAAGAAAGCTGAGCGCGTATACAACACAGCCTGCTTGAGCCCTCAAGCCCCTGACAAGCAGAGGAACAGCCTTTCGAGCGCCCCTCCACCCTTTCAAGAGTTACAACAGGGGGAAAATCCTGTTGAACCAAAATAAACTGACAGTCCCAGCTAAGAAAAACTTACTCCCCCTCAACAAACACCCAGTTACCACCGTATTAACACCCACGGTGCAGTCAAATCCACTGAAAGCTGGTGTTAAATCGGCGCTAGCCGGGCGTAAGTGTAGAGCTACTCTATTATGGATCTTAGTCGCTGTCTCAGGCGTTAAGCTCCTAATGCTAAAACATAGGTAACCACTTCGTCGTTATCAAAGTCGTTAACTTAGCGTTAACAGATCCGTAATAGGTAGGTCTTGTTCTTTCATTTTTTGCATACAAGAACAGAGGGTCCCAGCTGAGAAAAAAACTTACTCCCATTCTCCAAGTTATCACAGTATTAACACCCACTGGTGCAGTCAAATGCCACAGGAAGATGGCGTTAAATCGGCGCTAGTTGGGTGTACAGATGAAGGAAAATTTCTAGCTTGAAAATTGGACGTTTATTGCATTTCTAAGGGCAAGAAAAAACCAACAAAAAAGTTTTTGGCAGCGCGAACTGCTGAATGGGTACACCGTGCGCCTTGATCTTGCCGGGCCACCGAAAAGTGTGATGTACAGTGCGTACAACCGCACCCCAACACGGGTAGGTGGACGGGGCACTTTGGTGATTATGCTTCTCAGGTAACATTTGGATATTTATGTGTTATGAAACACTATGGGTGCGTCCCACCATACTTGGTTAACGGTTAATCTCCAGTTAAATTCGATTTTTACCGTGCTATAATTGAAATTTAACTGGAGATTAACCGTTAACCGAGTATGGTGGGACGCACCCTAAGTTGACAAAGTTTTGATTTAACAAGAGAATGATTTTCTAGCCCCCCAAGCTTCTAGGTAGTTCTAAAAGCTAAACATAGTGTGCTATTCGCACTATTAGCAGCCACGTTTTTCTCGCGTATACTTGACTTACGAAGACCGCCATTACGATTTTGCGAAACTGTTGAGGCCCCTAGTCTCCACAAAACAAGCTTTGTTAGAAATTTCCTTTCTATGCAACAGTCGAAGTGACTGCAATAGAATGGAAATAAATGAAAATACGTTTCTCTCTTTTTTTTCCTCAGAACAAATTTGCGATATTGCGAATGGATTTCTTCGAAAACCTTTTTCAATTACGAGTTATTTAAGGCAATATTGGTAGGAGACAGAACATTGAAGATAGCATATTATAGGGTCTCCTAACGAACAGATTTATCTTATCATACGTTTAGCTTACGACAAGCGTTATCGAAGGAAACAAGTGCAAAGCATGGCACTTGTCATAAGCTAAACATATTGTATATAGTAACATAAATCCGTTCGTTAGGAGACACTATAGTAAACTATAACAAGTGGTGAAATCCAGCCTTAAGCAAACTAGAGAGCAAGGGAAAAGAACAGTTTAAAATCATCAGTATTTCCACAATCCCACTGGTCTAGTGACAGGAGCTCACGAGTTCGAACTCAAGCGGGCCGAAATTTTATCCTCTCAGATTTTTTATTTGTCTTGGGTGGAAGATAATGAAACGGTGCGTGACTGACAGTTCAAAACCCACTTTCAACTGTAGGTCCCACAAAAAGTAGTTCGACAGACTAGAAGCCGATTTTGGACATCGTAAAATCACAGCCTATTAATTTCGGCCGTTAAAAGGACATGTTATATTTCAGAACATTTAAATACCCAATAGTATCCTCATAAAATATGCAGAAGAAAACGTAAACAAACACGACTGCGTAGACGCCCTTAAAAAAATACACTTCTGTGGGGAGGCTGTTGGCACTGCTGAGCACATTCTCCTGGTCTGTGGGCAGACTCGGGTGACAAGGATCCCACTTTTGTCCTGCCTACAAAGTGAGGGGTGGATAAGAATATTGAAATTTACAAGGCTGTTGTAAATATGTTACAGAGCCTGGAATTACAGTGATGATGGACTAATCCAACTCTATCATTTGTGGGTACCTTTCGTAACTACTCCTACCAACTACATCCTTGGGATACGTGTATTAACCAGATTAATACATCTTCACCATTTCGTCCCACCAGAAGTTAAAAAGTACAGTTTGGAGCTGGATGTATACAAGAATCCATAAACAAACAAAAAATAAAATAAAATAAAGGGTCCGACAACAGTCGCACTAAACTTTCTCGCCCCATGTGATTTTTTTTTTTTTTTTTTTTTATTTCTTTGAGATTTTTTTGCGGGCGTAATTTTTAAGCAATCCAAAATCGGTTGAAAATGACCCAAGAGCATCTATCTGAGATCACTCCCACCAAGTTTCATGGCTGTCATTCTATTACTGTAGTCCCAAATGCGTTCCGACCATTCAAAAACGTGGTTTCTCATTCTCAACTCATTTTCGACACTTTTTTGACAAAAACGGCCGTAATTTTGAAGATAACAAAATTATGTTCGACAGATGTTTAAGTTACATGGTTCTACACAAATTTACCAAATTTCGTGACAATCGGTCAATAAATGTGAATGGCGCCGAAACGATCGAACTTTGGTCCAGAACGGCCGTAATTTTCAACCAATTCAATTTTAGTTGAAAATGACCTCGAAGCATCTATTTGTCAACACACATACCAATTTTCAGTGTTATAGATTGAAAAGTGTACCGTCGGCGCTTGTCTAAGTAACCAAAAACACGATTTTTGAATTATTTTGGCGGTTTTTTGACAATAGCGGCCGCAATTTTTGACCAATCAAAAAATCCTTGAAAATGCCCCTCGGCAGTAATTTTAGACAGGTCCATACCAAATTTCATCAAAATCGGATGAACGGTATAGGCGCTAGAGCACTGCACGGACTGACGGACGGACTGACTGACGGACGGACTGACGGACGGACGGACGGACGGACAGACTTTTTCCAGAAACCACTTTTTTGGACTCAGGGGACCCCCAGGATCATGGGAAACCCAAAATCTCAATTTCGAAATTTTGCACGAAAACAATACTTTCTCGCCATATATGGCTAGCGAGAAAGTAAAAATACACCCAACAAATTCGCTCTATTTATAGGGCGTTCCCGGACCGTAAGTAAATAATCGGGCACCTGCAGATAAAGAGTTACGATTGCAGCAAGCTAATCCCACCATTGTAAGTATTACAGGCTATTTATATTTTTCAGCGTTCCGCCACAACGTGAACCGTTCATCTTCTACCAGATAGGAGAGGGGATAATGGCATTTCTACGAGAGAATTACGGTTGTGGATCGAGCGTTTCACAAATTGAACAAAACTACAAAAACTGTTATTCTTTTCAAACTTTTCCAAGTTCTAATCACCCATTTTCATTGTGTTTTTTTGTTCGCCCCAAGAACAGTAGTTGTTATCTTGTAAAAATGTATGAAAGTTTTCTTACATCACTTCAAACTTAAATCTATCTAGACGAAACTTCCAAGTCGACTCAATCATAGAAATTCTTCGAGACTACTGATAACAATTTTTTTTTGAACAGTATCAAGTGTCGCGCCAAACTTTGGGCAATTTTTTTTACATGTTAAATGTAGGTTCGTCAGATTAACAGGACATGGGAGTCGTTGTGATTATTTCTTTTCACCTGAACCAAAACAAAGCACTTCTCATGCACAGAAACTAACCTTATTGAATAAATAAATATCCACAGAAAAGTATAAATAATCAACGTAAACAAACAGCTTCTGAACATATTTAAGCTCCAGAAAACAAAACAAAAATTTCCCAATAACACCACAAAATCGCCGAAATATCCAACGACAGTTAATACTTTTTCCTTCCACCTCAACCTGCTTTGTAGCGAAAAGTAAAAAAAGGCAGCAAAAAAAACTAGTTCCATGTTAGTTTCCAACAGAGATGTTTGGTAACGCTGATTGGCTGACATCAGGATGGACCACACGTCTTCCCCCCCCCCCCTCCTTCCACACAAAGACTCCCCCCCCCCCCTTTGGGAAAATCCTCCCCCCAGAATCCTTCCAACAAGGAAGGGTAACCGAAGATCAAAACTGAGTATATCTACTCCTTCATCTCACAGTTTACTTACGACGGAATATATACATTCGCTATTTGTTTACGTTATTCCAGCATTTTGAGGACACTGTTGGATATTTCAATGTTCTAAAATATATTGTGTCTTTTTAACGTCAGAAATTAACGGGCTATGTTGAGATTTTACGACGGAGTCACGTCGGACTTTTTTAACATTTTATATTTCAGAACATTTCAAGGGTCCTCAGCACCTACTTTTCTTTTCGGGAAGATAACGCTATAGTGAGCTTTTAGGGGACACTAAAGTAAACATTAGGAACTGGTGGAGTCTTACAAAAAATACAGTTGACGGTTCGTTACTTTCAGCAAAGCATTATAGGATGGATCCAAGGAATTGACGGTATCCCCTTAAACCCTCAGAGACTCCCGATACGCTTATGGGGAAGTCAGCACTGGACTCAGGTACAGGCAGTCTGGTCATGGTCTCCACTCTCTTTCATCTCCAATAATCCAATGAGAACCCTTCCAAGAAAACGACTTTGTGCCTTTTCGATACAGGGCACTTTCAAGGTGAAATTAAATGCTTTTTTTCCTTTCCTAAAGGAGAAACAACCTTTTTTAAACGAGAGGCCTCTTGGGAAGTAGTTCTAGGTTAACTAACCCGAACAATGGAGAAATTGAGAGGCTATGGAGGAGGTAATGTTTGTTTATGTTTACCTGAACAAAAAAAAACAAAAAAAATCTCATTTCATAGAAACTGATCTCCATAATGAAATAAAAACATAGTCAATCCTTAGTCAGTTCCTTTAAGAACATAAAATAAGCAAAAATTGACAGTTGTGAAGTACCTAACCGGGGGGTTAAACACTCCCATCTTGTTGGGAATCTCAGGAAATCATTGGATATCTTTATGAAATCTCAGGGAATCTTGGAAATTTCTGTAGTGGTTAACCTTTCCACGAATCTCGTTGAGAATCTCTGGAAATCTTTATGCAATCTCAGACAATCTGAGTGGTTACCCTCTTGTACCTAACCTAACTAAAAGACTTTAGTGAATTTTGGCGTAAGTTGCGTTCTTTAAAAAATGAAGTGCTTGGTTTTTTTTCAAACGAACATAAACAAAAATCACTACTCCCATTACACTTTAAATTCCGCCTTCAGAGGGGCGAAAACAAACTCCCATTACTATAGTATGACTTCTTGCGTAAAACAACTATTTTACAATTTGAGGCGGCTAGCGTTTGAATCCAGCCTTTTCACTCAAGGCTCATAAAGAGAATTTCCCAATCCCGTTTTCGGAAAAGTTTGACAGGAATGTTTAGGGAATGGTGACCGAAATTCCGGCACTACTGCCTACAAAGAGATTATCCCAAAAATACTTGAACGCTTCATCAAGAATGTAGGAAATATGCCTCCTCGCGTTTTCCATACGAGAAATAATGACCACCCGTGTGTTTGAACAGCCTAGATAGCTGCCTGAGAGCCGGGTCACACCAGTTCTATCCCGATCCTATCGAAATTTTTCTGGTGGCCATTCACCTCTGATGCGTTCAGCATGTCAAATTTAATGTATATCAGGGCTGTGGTGGCTCGGAACCCACCTAAAACTGTAGGTCCCCGTCGATGACTGTGGTTTCCCTACCTCGGTGACTTTCGAATACCCTTAAGGCTTCTCTTCAGCTAATGATGCATTTCTACCGCCCGTTTCTTGGTTGGAGAAACTCAGAATTTCGCCTAGGCGTAGCCAGAGCAGATTTCTTGTCCGAAAGTCACCGATCGTAAAAAAGACATTATATTTCAGAACACTTAAATATCCAATAGTTTCCTCATAAAGTGTGCAGAAAAAACACCAATAAATAGCGAATGTATGAGCGGTCTTAAGGTTATATTTAGCATTGGGGGGGGGGGGGGGGGGGATGATTACGGCGCAAGTTTCCCCTGCATCCTCCCCCCAAATACCCGACCTTTACCATTTAGCCCCCTCCCCCCTGTAATATTTAATCCGTGTGCAATCTGCCCCTCCCCCTCCTCCCCTTTCATTGTCTGTGCCCACTCAACCACCCCTAATTCGTTCACCTGTTTTCAGATCCGCTTTACATTCGAAATAATAATCTTAGCAGCCTCACCGTGTCTAGTGGGCAAACTGACGCACTGAGGACCCAGTAACACCAAATTTTCTGTTGGTAGCACGGATGAGAGGAAAACACCAAGGGAGGTTGGCTGAAGTCATGAAAAATATTAAGGGTCCGCTATACCTGACGGTGCATTTTTTGCCGCCCATAAGATTAACATTGCGAGCGGCAATTTATTTTCAAGGTTTACCCTTGGTTGGAAAGACACAAAATTTTGCCTGTACCTAGCCCTAACAATGTTCTAGGTCGTGTTCGAAGCAGATTTCCCATTTTTTTTACTGGTTTTCGAGATACAGCACTTTTCTTGAGGTATGCGATGCTAGCATTTGCAAAACAGTTGCAATAAAAGAAACCAGTGAGAAATTGGGAAATCTGCTTCGAACACTCCCTAGAACATTGTTAGGGCTAGGTACAGGCAAAATTTTGTGTCTTTCCAACCAAGGGTAAACCTTGAAAATGAATCGCCGCTCGCAATGTTAATCTTACGGGCGGCAAAAAATGCATCGTCAGGTATAGCGTCCTCTTAATACTAGACTATCCAAATTCAAATCTGACGGTGTGAGGCAAAGTTTGGATGATAAACAGGCTGGACAGCAATCGGTCAGCGAGCGTTTACGAGTGTCGGATGTTTTAGAGGAAAGCGGAAGTTGGCTGTAGCCGAAGGTTCAGCCAGTATCCGGTTGCTGCAGTTTACCCTCTGCCCTGTCATCAGCCCCCGAGCCTGACCCAACCTTTTCATTCCAAAAATTTAACTACCCCCTTCAACAGCCTTGATCGCCGAGTGGTCTAGGCGGCTGACTTTAAAAGAACACCGGGTCACACCGGTTCGATCCCGATCCAAACAAAAAGTTTTTTGATCAGCGTTAAATTCTCCTCGGATTTGTTCAGCATGTCAAGTGAAATGTATATATAGTTTAGATGCATTTCTTAAAATGTATTGTGATTGTACTGGAAAGGCAGGCGTATACTGTAGCCCCACCTTTTTTTTTAGCATGGACAAGGTCAACGAAAAGAATTTTTGTTTTGTTTTTTAATCTAAAGGAATTGTGAACCATTAATAGTCCCACGACAAAATACAATGAAACTGCAGACAACTCATAGACTACCCACTGAAAATGCAAACTATGTGTCTATTCACGATCGCAAATCCCATAAGATAAAAGAGCGGTTCCTCTGTTGAGCTTACGAGCAACACCTCTCGACTCACCTTTTATGAATAGCCACACTTCCTACAAAGTTGCACCTACCTATAATTGCAATGAGTGCAAGATGGTTATTCCAGCTATGCTAAACATAAACGAGGTGCCACTGAATGGTAACATAATGAAGCATTGTGAGTCAGCCTAGTTTTATATTAACCAGTTAGCTTAACCAGGGTTAAGTTAAACCTTGAACCACCAGTTAAAGTTAACTCCAGCTTGCCACGGATGGTTGGATTTAAGGGTCCGCTATACCTGACGATGCATTTTTTGCCGCCCATAAGATTAACATTGCGAGCGGCGATTCATTTTCAAGGTTTACCCTTGGTTGGAAACACACAAAATTTTGCCTGTACCTAGCCCTAACAATGCTCTAGGGAGTGTTCGAAGCAGATTTCCCAATTTCTCACTGGTTTTCGAGATACAGCACTTTTCTTGAGGTATGCGATGCTAGCATTTGCAAAACAGTTGCAATAAAAGAAACCAGTGAGAAATTGGGAAATCTGCTTCGAACATTCCCTAGAACATTGTTAGGGCTAGGTACAGGCAAAATTTTGTGTCTTTCCAACCAAGGGTAAACCTTGAAAATGAATCGCAGCTCGCAATGTTAATCTTATGGGCGGCAAAAAATGCATCGTCAGGTATAGCGTCCACTTAAGACGGAATACATTTGCTATTTGTTTACGTTTTTTTCGACCTTTTTTTTGAGGACACTTTCGTATATTGAAATGATCTGAAATATAATATGACTTTTTTACGTCCAAAATTAACTGGCTATAGTAATTTTACTTGACGAAGCCCCTCCATGTGATAATGGCAGCTCCTTGGCAAGACAAGGTAGGAGGACATACAGCCGTACAAGGCAATGCAGTAACATCGCATATCACTACCATATCCGATACTGCCATAAGGCCATGCTAATATTGGCATGCTATACTGGAACAACACTGCTACCATGCACTCAAACATCATAGTCCGGGGGCCCACGGGGTCTGTTCTTGACGAAGGGCAGGAAAAGGTTTGAGCCTGTGGAGCGATGGGGAGGCTCTGGTAGTTTCAGGAAACCTGAGTCTTACTGTCCGCCGTTGGGGCTTTTTGGGGCTACAAATTTTTTAAATCGTGAAATTTTCGGAAAAATCTGTCGAACGGGAGGACGAAAAATTTCACCTTCAGAAGATAGGGGGCATGCCCCAGTATATAAAAACCAGGAAATAAGACACTTCGGTTGGGGCTTTCTACCCTTAAGACGCAATCCAAAATCGGTGGAGACCGGAAAAATCTGTCGAACGAGTGGATAAAAAATTTCACCTGCAAACGATAGGGGCCGCGCCCTGGTATAGAAAAATCAAAAAATAAGACACTTTGGTTGGGGCTTTCATCCCTTAAGACGGGGTTGAAAATTTCGAAAAATTCGTCAGGACGAACGAGGGGACGATAAATTTCACCTGTGAACGATAGGGGGCATACCCTAGTATATGAAAATCAAGAAATAAGGCACTTCGGTTGGGGCTTTCTACCCTTAAGACGCAATCCAAAATTTGGCAAGTATCTCAAATTGTGCCGAAAATCAGCCCAAAAGGTACAAACACCAATCAGAGTAAAAATTCACCGTTAAACTCCAAATCTTATAGTAAGTCACCAAATTGGGGGGCTTCTGGGCCTTAAACGTGTCATCAATCTCCAGAGCCGAAATGAGACCTGGCATGGCTTTTCAGAGGCACAGTGCAGCCTGCCATCGCTCTGTAGAGCCGAACTAAGACCTGGCATGGCTTTCCAGAGCCACAGTATAACCTGACAGGGCTCTCCAGAGCCAAGATGAGACCAGACATACCTCGCCGGCGACCTGCTATACATTTCCGAGGCCATAGGGGGACCTGACAGTGCTCTCAGGAGCCGAAATAAGATCTGTCACTGCTTTCCAGTGCCTGGGTGAAACCTTTCAGTGCTTTCGTAAGCTAGAGTCAGACTTAATGCTCTTAAGAGCATTAGTTAAGAGCATTAGTGAACCTGTTATTGCTCCTTAAGGGCCAGTTTAGGCTATGTTTCTGCCCTGGAGAGTAGTATAAGGTCACACACCCTGCCAAAGGAGAAGCGGTAGACTGGTAGGGGAGTACAGGATTGTAATTTTCGGTCATGTTAGCGTTCTGGACGCTTTTATTACGTTTTGTACCACTGATTCATCCCATTTACGGAACAGTAGTAGTGTTTATATAGATGAAAATACCAAAATTTGAAGAAATTCCTTACGGTATGCCCGATAGCCATAGGATTTTTACTAAATTTATATTGATCCATCAAGTGCAGTGCAAAATCATGAAGAATGTAGAATAAGACAATTTTCAGTTGTTTCCGACTCATTCCCTCCAATAATAACGGAGATATTGCGATATGGAATTTCAACCCCCACCCTTGACAGAAAGTGATTTCACGAACAACTTTTTTAGACAAAAGTTATAGACAATAATAACTCAATTTTAAAACAAAAAGAAATAAATTGATATCTTACCAACTGAGGGAGTTACGGCGTTTTGAAATTACAACCCTCCACCCCCTGCGATAAAGGTTACTTCGGACGAAAAACTTTACAAGACAAAAGTTGTAGATAATATTAAGACAAATTCATAGCAACAAGAAAAAACTCAATATCATACTTACTAAGCAAGTTCTGGGGTAACTTTTCGCCCATTTCAAAATTTGAGGGGTGATTTAAGGCCCAGAAGCCCCCCAATTTGGTGTCTTACTATAAGATTTGGAGTTTAACGGTGAATTTTTACTCTGATTGGTGTTTGTACCTTTTGGGCTGATTTTCGGCACAATTTGAGATACTTGCCAAATTTTGGATTGCGTCTTAAGGGTAGAAAGCCCCAACCGAAGTGCCTTATTTCTTGATTTTCATATACTAGGGTATGCCCCCTATCGTTCACAGGTGAAATTTATCGTCCCCTCGTTCGTCCTGACGAATTTTTCGAAATTTTCAACCCCGTCTTAAGGGATGAAAGCCCCAACCAAAGTGTCTTATTTTTTGATTTTTCTATACTAGGGCGCGGCCCCTATCGTTTGCAGGTGAAATTTTTTATCCACTCGTTCGACAGATTTTTCCGGTCTCCACCGATTTTGGATTGCGTCTTAAGGGTAGAAAGCCCCAACCGAAGTGTCTTATTTCCTGGTTTTTATATACTGGGGCATGCCCCCTATCTTCTGAAGGTGAAATTTTTCGTCCTCCCGTTCGACAGATTTTTCCGAAAATTTCACGATTTAAAAAATTTGTAGCCCCCAAAAGCCCCAACGGCGGACAGTAAGACTCAGGTTTCCTGAAACTACCAGAGCCTCCCCATCGCTCCACAGGCTCAAACCTTTTCCTGCCCTTCGTCAAGAACAGACCCCGTGGGCCCCCGGTCTAAAACTCTTATTTCTTCACGAAACTACGCACTTACGATGCCTACATAGTTACGAGTCCTCTCATCTAGTCTATCTATCTACTCAAACCTCAACAACTTATCTACTGACATTCGTCTCTTTATCATCATCTTATACCACTTCCATATAATCGAGTTGTTATCTACTCAACGTAGTCATCGTCTCATCTAGTATAACTCCCTCCCCTTTCATCTGTAGCTAAATATTTATCTACTCCTCTCCATCACTGTAATCATTAGCCTTATATCTACCTACATCTACATAGACATAAATCCTTTCATATCCTCATCTACTATTACCTATCTTCTCATCTGCTCATCTATACGTAGATAATTCACAGTAGCTCGATTTTCGTATCAGTACGAATTCAAGTTTGCCACTGTATTACCAAGGCATCTATCTATACTCCAAGTCAGGCTAGGAGCATATACCGATTTCTCATAATTTCTTGAAGATTTTCAGTTGACGCCGATCCGGATTTGGGTTCCATATCCTACCATACGCTAAAAA